>UYWX01020390.1:0-94128 GCA_900622495.1 Hydatigera taeniaeformis | reverse complement strand
ACCAGTGCATCATCCGATCGAACCGTTGCCCTTCGGTTTGTTCGTACTGTTCTTTTCCGGAAGTCAGTCGGCTAATTGGCAAAGTTTAGCAAGGCAAACGTAGGATGTTAGTAGGACAGTGATGTCTGTGGGGCAACACATTTTCCCACACACTATGTCGCTTTCAAAAGCAACTTATACTTAAAAGTCGTTAAAAAGATGTCGGATTCAATTTCTGCTGCCACCAGTGTAGCGTCCCGAGACTCCAAATGGGGTAGTAGAAGACATAAGTGAGGTTGAATACATGTATTCCGGAAGCAGTAGGAGAAATGGGGCCTGAGCGTGGTCCGAAGGCCAGCCCACGTATACAGGGCCCAGACAAGTCCTACAGTGACCGCCAAACTTCAGATAGTCGCATAAACAAAGCATTACAGATAACACTGCAGATGCAATAAACCTGCCTGGGGAAAAAGTGACTGTGGTAGATACCAGAGGCAGACTTTAAACTCAGCTCTACTGTTTTCGTGAAGTTGGCAACACCCTCTTCAAAGTATATTCGCCTCGGTTGCACCGAAAAATATATCATAGGCGCTGACGTTTAGGAATATAATTGTTCAAACTCCAGATTGCTTTCTACTTCCACCAATGTGGCATTTTGAAGCTGCTTTTGTGCATTGGAAAGCATAATACTTGGTTGATTACATTTGTTTAGGCAGAAAACCCTAAGATTTAGTCGATAGTATGGCTAAAAGGCCAATCAATCTGACAGGAGCAATATGCTCTCATAAGCGACCTTCATTCATACGTGTACTACGGTGGGGTTCGAATACATATGCAGGACATGTTAATATAATGCCTGCTTGAAAATCTATTTTGGTTATGTGTTTATGGTGACTTTTATTGATATGCTAGCATTTAGGCCAATACGGTACAGTAGAGTTCATGTGTTCGGCGCATACGGCAAACAACGTCAATTTCGTCGTAAGAAAGTAAAAACGCCTAATATTTGCTTGTTTGAAGGGTACAATTCTGCTCCCACATAATAAAGTTTGGAGCATTTTATTACTCCTCACCCAAATAATTCATTTAGGGAACTGCAATACTTTTTATGACAGTCTAATGTCTGGCGGTGACTTTGTTATTCCCCTTCGGATTAGGTTGAGGTCAAATCTCTTCTTGTCTATGTAGGATTCATGCTTTTAATGCATTAATGCCTTCCACCCAATTAGAAGTGTCAAGGCAGTGAAAAGCGAGCTTGACATTTTCACGACTTCTATTCTAGGATTCATTGCTGTGTAGTAACTAACTTTCCGGTACTGAGGAGAAATGACTACTTTAAGCAGGAGACTTTTAATAAATCATGACAGAAGGGCTGAAAATAACATCCGCTTTTGGCTTCAATTTGTTTCTGAAGCGACACCGCTGCGAAACATCGGGGAAGGTTTTGAATCTAAATTCTCCCTACAACATCCGCGTATAGACGTCAGGAAGGGCACTACCTCTGATTCATTTTCAAACAGGATTGTGCTTGATTGCGTCTTCCCTTTTAAGCATCTGTTCAGATTAGTGCCTAACTTGCGGCTCTGGGAGCAATTGATGGTTCTGATTTCTGATCCTAGACCAAACAAGTCCAGATCCAGTTGAAGCTGCTGAGGCGGCTAATAACCGTTCTACAGTCTCATGGTAGTTGTTGACTGACGCGGCCGGCCAGTGGGTGATTTCTAGCAATGCCGAATATGTTGAGATTGTTGGCACGGGAAGTGTGCCAAGGTGGGGGCCGAGGATGTCGCTAAAAAAGGAGAGGACAAGGTAATGTCTTGTTTATGTGATCACCTGGTGTCAGATGTTCGATGTGGTGTTTGTCTGACCTTTGCATTCACGGGGTGGCACTCGGTACAGTATTTGGCTCATATTTGTGTCCTCTTCAGCCTTGCTGGAAATCTCGTAGTGTCCTGATAACTGCTGTAGCATATGCTAATTTAAGTGGACCATATAGGGGAGAGGCGGGTATCAAAAGAATTCGAGCGCAAGTCACATGCTTGAGGACGGTGAGGAGTCTCTCTCCGGCTGATAACTACTATTCGGCCCATCTGTACTCCTATACCCATTCTCCCTGCACCTAATGTCAAATAAATCGTCTGCAACTAGTCCTCTCGTGAAGTCCGTGGTTCAAGAGCATGAGAGCGGGCAGGCATGTGTTGTACACATATAGCCGAAAATTTTTGGGCTGGCAAATATTGCCGTATGAAAGTTAGTACCTTTGTTGTCTGACTGCCCATATATTTCCTTCGCGATATGCCCATATGCTCTATGAGTTGAAGATCAAATTAATAATTATCAGCAACCCAAGAAAATACTGCGCATTCAATTAAAGCCTATAAGTCCTGATTCTATTAATTATTTTGGTTGTAATTCTATTGGATATCATGGTACATTATACTTCGCCCGTAGATCAGATATTAGTCATTCGAAATGTATTTAATATTTCCTCAACAGCCAAAGTCATTTCCGGAGGTTTTGAAACTGCCTTATTTGAGTAGATTTATTTGACCCACATAATTAACTGACATTTCAGCCAATAAACTCATCAACTGCACCACTTGTCTCTTTGGCTTCACGATTTGAATCTGCCGTTTGTGAGGTTTGTCGTAGATGAAATGGCGAACTTTTCTGATCGTCTGTGTCATTACCCACTTATTAGCGATTCATTGAAAGCTGCTTCCGATGCCTACACTTGGGTCTCAAGCGGCGAGAGATTTCGCAGTATCTTCCAACTTAGTGAAAGTGCAGCTAATGCTCTTAAGGAAAAGGCGAAGGTGCTGGCAAGTACTGGTACTTTCCTTCCGTAGTTATCATGTTTTATTTATGATTTTAGGCATCTTCAGTTTAGGTTTTACAAGTCCTTTCTTCACTTGTAGATGCTGCAGCTAAACTAGATGATTTCGCCTGCCATCAGATACTGGATCGCCTTGAGGCTGTGATACCTTCAGTGAAAAGACCTACTGGCGAACTGTTGGGTCCAACTGTTGATCGTGCTCTTACTGCTGCTGAAAGTTATCTGGAATATTTTCTCCCTGATACCAAGACCAGCATCGTAAGCAATCAATCTGATTTCGTGATGAATGTTTTGAATATATGACATAAGCGATCTTTGAAATCGGCGTCTTGTAGGAGGGAAAGGCTGTTGTATCTCGCTACGATCGTCTAATGCGTCTACAAAGCGCCTTGGTCAACTCTGAGAAGGTACAGGCAGCACAGAATACAATTTCCAAGGCCTACAAGGGTATTCAAGATCAATTAACGGCGCTTTCAACAGTCACCTCTAAGGAAAGGCGGGAGGCCATGCTTTCAACGATAAGCAACCTCGCCACTGAATACAAACAAGCAGCAGAGGTTGCCTTCCCGCGTTTTAAAGCATTTGTCACGGGCGCCGTCTCTCAACTCCATAATCTTACGCAGGAACTGCATCAGGTAGTTCTCCTTGCCTTGGACAATTACATTGCCCTAAGAAACTACAATTTACACTTGCTTTATGACTCGCTATTCTATCAGTGTGGTCGTTTTGTTTGTCTCCTTTCTCAATGATTCCACTTATTTACCTTGCTGGCTAGAATTTCGCCAGCGAAAATTCTGTCATCCCACTGGGAAATGAGATACTCAATTCATTGCGTTTTGCTTTCGGTAAATTTGTGTTTGGCCACTTTTATGTCGATGAAATCATTACCGGAATCGAGTAAACTATTTTCGAATTTTTTTCCACTGTTGTGAATATTCTTGGTCCTTATTACCTCGGCTTGAACGTTTTCCTCTCTGAGGTGCCTAGATTGATATTCTTTGTAATGGGAATGGTTGATATGCTCTCATTGTGATCGGTTAGTATGATTGAAAAGTTCTTATTGCATTCATTGGTGCTGTGTTGCATTAATATTCACCTACTTACGGAACACATTGTGTGCTTCTTTACTTGCGATGCCTGCCTACTTGGAGTTTGTTTGAGTCACTTTTTGGTGCATCTTTTGGTCAATGTGCCAAATTATTGTATCCATTTTTCGTGATTCATTTCCGTCTACATCATGAATGCGCCCTAATAATTTTATTTTAACTAAGGTTTCTTGAATCATTATCCATCGCTTACCATACTCGTCAGCAGAACTATGTGCATACACTGGAACGCGTGATGGTTTTTTGGGCAGTGTATGATTAGGGCATGAAAGGCTGTATAAAGTTGAAACTCACAAATTGAGTACAATGCTATTCTCTTTGACCTATGTCGGTTTTCATATCAGGTGATACTTGTGCTTTTTTGTGGAACACAGTAGCTTTTTTGACGCTCTCCATGCAAGTAGTTGTGGAGCATGTTTTGACAAGTGCACAACTTGAGCATTCTTACTCTTTCGTTAGAACCAAATTTCGCAGTATTCCTCCCTCGAGAAATGATTCTTTCTATGCTTGCTAATCTTTATCGCATCATCTTGTAGCTAGTGAAATCGCATCACTGTTTTAAGTCATTTTGTTTGTGCATTGAAACTCCTAATAACGTACGCATCTCACGCGGTGTAGGTGTATGTGTAAGCGTTCAAATACGGTAAATCGGAAAACTCCTTAAGCTACAGTCATGGTCCACCAGACTTGGGCGTCGCCTTCGATAAATGCAGTTGATACCTTTCATTATTGAAGTAGAAATTGAGTCGTGGTTGTGATCTTTTACTCACCTGTCTCTAACCCCTTAGTTCCCTATTTTCCTGTCGTTTTGAGACATTTATGGCTTAGCTCAAGATGAGACTCACTTTGGAAAACGTCACTGTTAAATCGATTCTTGTTAGGGAAGCACGAATTAACTATTGTAGCCTTAAGTGGTTTAGTTGAGGTGAGCTATTGTAATTTTAGTCTACCTGATGAGTATTTTTTTCTCTCCGCCCCTCAGACCGACAACGTCACTCAAATGGCCGTTGATCAACTGCAAGCCATAGTCAATGGTCTGCACAGCACCTTGCTGAGTTTAAACGATCGTCGTGAAAAGTGGTTGCATGGCTCCTCTCCCACGGAGACTGAAACCAGTACGGAGGAGGTAGGTGATTCATTGATGATGCAAAATCAAATCGTCTTCTACTCATATTCTGTTGGTATCACCTTTGAAGGCTTTTGTCTCTCCTCAAACACATTTATTGTTAAACTATGGTGGCCTTAGATACTGATAAGTTGTATCATTTCTAACCATTGGCTATGCACTCGTACGGGTCAATTGAGATCTTCTTCAAGCTCCATTTGTTGGACTGATGTACTTTCTGCTTGAACTGGGCTTGATAATTACAAATCAGCTTAGACCTCTCAAACATTTTCAAACAGCAGTGTGCTTGAGGTCGGAGCTTCTCGGATGGTTCACCGCTTCTTTGTGAAGCTTGTGATTCAAGCATCTTTTTCTGCCTTTTGTTTTTGAAATGATTTTTTACCCAATTTTAGGGGTTTCATTACTCTTTCCTTCATTTTAGAAAGAGTAAAGATTGAACATAATTCACAATCGTCTGGGTGTCTTCCAAATTTACATCGTCCTTCATCGAGAATCTCACTTTTGTTAAGCTTTTTCTAAACGTTAGTACTACTTTAATTCTTTTTGATTTCGCACTTTCTTGCTGAATACACGGGTGTGCGCCTGAAATCAAAGTGGCATTAAAGGCTTGCAATGGCAGTGTAAATCTCAGTTGAAAATGGCGTTGGGTACTGTGAAATTCATGCCTTTCAGTTTGCTCAACATTGCCACTTTTGCGGCAAGTATGGATTGGTCTCTTTTTTGTTTACGGCTTACTATTTGCAAGATATTGTGCCATCCGTCTTCGTGCTTGTTAAAAGATGAAATGGAGAGTTTTTTTAGTATTTGTTGCTTGGAGTGGGTATGTGATAATCTCATCTTCCCTTTATTTGGAGACCATCAATCCGATCCTGCATCTGCCACATGACCGACTTAGTTCTTGTGGTATTAGAAATAGTCAGTGTGGAGACGGGTTGGAACCTGCATAAGACTTCTGATAATAAATGAGTCATTGGTTTTGGTCTGGTCTTTTATTCCTTCTTGAAATCGAGTAACTTATAATTCTACTGAAATCTGCCAGCGATGTAAACTCGATTTTACGGCTGCAAAAGCTTCCAGTAGGAGGGGTTGCAGTAATCGTCGAAGACTGCGCCTGCCGGGGAAGTGCAGACTAAGTGGCTGTCCACTCACTTGACAGCTCAGACTTTTCTAAGGTAAAAAGCCCCTATAGAAGCACCAATGGTAGGGCAATTATTTGGTTAAAGAAACGCTGTTTTTGCAGGGCTCTTTGTGACCTTATTACCTTAAATATGTGACTTGTTCTTGAGATTGGAGACAAGAGCAGTCCTGCTATGGTGCCTTCTCAAGGCAGGAATTGCCGCTTCTTTTATAGCACCAGGCGAACAGACTTGAGATGCGGCTAGTTTCAGACCTTTGCTTGTAAATCTGGAAGTTTGATATTTCATAAAAGTGGAAGACCATGGATTGTAACATTGGTGATCACAGTAAATAGAAAATTTGAGCCGATTTTCTGCAGCGACTTGAATAGAAAAGTCGAGACTCACTTGTTTATCCTACCTGATTGTCCACTGTACGACATTAAACGGTGATAAGCTTTAAGTTTTCACCTTTTTAAATCTTGTTTAGCACACTCAAGTGGAAATGTTACTTTCGATTGGGTGGTAAGGTAAACAAAGCTCCAGTTTTTTATTATAAATGCGGCTTGCATAGAATTGCGCGGATAAATGTTTACCTCAACTCCAAAAGTGCGACTCCTCACAAACAAGTACGATCACGGCGACCAGGATTGTAGAGTCGGCACGAACCCATGTGCCCTCCTGCGTTGTGTAAACACACCTTTTCAATTGCTAAGTTGCGATGCCAACTCGCACCACTTTGGTTTTCAAGGCTCTTCTCGTACCCTATTGTGATCACCTTTAAATATTGACTGACAAACTTTTGTGACAAAATTGTGATTTCATCCTCTCTGTTCCCTGAACCCTTAGCTTCCAGTTCCACCGGAGGAGGTTTGCTCGTGGGGGTTAGTTGGACATGCTGAGGGGTTAGGAAACTAAACTGAGTAATTGAAAACGAACAGGAGGAAAGTCTAAGACGATTGTCGAGCACGCTGTTTGAACTGGATTGTCGTCTCTCACCCACAAAGGAAATTTTAGACATTGTATCACAGTAACGTTCTTTGAATTCAGGGCGTTAAGGCCTCTCCAAAGGACCACTAGCATAGTACAAAGGTCAGCCCCCACCCAATCTGATACGATAGAGAGGTCTCTGGGCGATTCCTCAGTCAGTGTTTCACGCTGACTGTGCAGGTAAAGTGATGTTTATAAAGCTAAATAGGTATTGAGGTTGTGGTGAGATTAACGACTTCGGAGAGTTCTGCAAAATAATGGCCGGCTATGCTTTACGTGCAACATTGGATACACGTTCGTTGGGTAATCTGTGTATCGTAAACCATATAGTTGGTTTGCAGCGAAAACTTTTTAAACGGTTGACTTCCATTGGCACCATTGACTACTGTCCTAAAGGCAGTAGAAGACCATAAAGCACGGTCCAAGGTCAAATGAGCAATTTATCGTCCCAAGTCCTTCTTCAAGCCAACAACAAATGACATGTGGACGAAACTGGATTCACAAATAAGGTCAGAGTCGATAAATACGAGACTTTCACGACCTTTTGAACCAATTCTACAGCCTTTAACCCCAACGTCAGTTGAATCGGGTAGACTTACTGTTATTCTTCTTAGGATACTATGAAGTATATTAAGAAATGGATTCATATTTGCAAACCACACATTTATTCTTTACAAATTCTTTGAATGAAAATTGGTGTTAAGACAGTAACTTAAAAGAAAGAACAGAAAATTAAGCACTGAATTGACAGAAAAGTCTTTCCCATTAACAAAGATTCCGTAGTAGATGAGGAATGAAAAATTCAAGCCATCAATTAATAAGCTAGCTACAAATTCTAGGAATCAATAGGTTAGTCCATTAAATTCTTGCAAATTCAGAAAGTTTATCAAATCAGCATTAACGGAAGGGTTGCAGTAGACGATTGTACATGTGTGGAAGAAAGCAAAAGTAAAGGTAGGAAAGAGAGCGACAACGGTTAGTTCATGTCATTGTCATCATCGTCTCCATCTGCACATCTGTGTCCATCCCTGAAGTGGTTCATTTCCAGAAGGTTGGATGGGATTACATGGAGAGGAGAAACACAGAGGTCTGGGTTCTTGAAGCCGCCAGTGATATTGGCGTCCAAAGCTGCGGTGACCAGAAGATGCAACTCGTGGGTCAGTGTCTCATGACGATAGGCAAGACGAATGTTTGGCAAGTTGGTTCGCGTGATGTCGTTGCTGACCACGCCCTCCTCCTCTCGCCAATAGTTCAACCCAAGCCAATGTGACTTAACCTCAATTATGAAATAATTACTACTTATTTTTAAAAGTAGAACGATTTCAAAGTTACAAGCAAGTCAAGATAGATACAAAAAATTTTCAAATGAAGCAGGTTTGCAAAGATCGGACTTGACCAACTAAAACAGAGCACGTTACAGATCCCTTAGGTTCTACTGAGAAGGAAAACAGGGAAGAACGATAACAACAGCTGGATTATAATAAATCAACGAATATCGTGCTGAGAATCACGACCCAGAATTGGAGCTCAAACAAGAGAAGAGTATTTTTGAATAGACTGCCAAAAAAATTCGCTAATTAAATATGCTTTCAACGAACCACATCGGGGAAGCCACTGATGAGGACGGAGTTGCGCGCCAATTCACACATGTCAGTAAAGCTAAGTTTCCAAACCTGAGCAGCGATACTGTATTCCTCCATAAGAGGCTCCTTGGTAAAGTGAAACTGCAACGGATCGTCTGTAGACAGTGACACATGGAGTCCGCGGGCGAGGAAATCTTTAAGAGGATTTCGAGGGTACTCTAAGAAGAGTGAGTTGTTGCTTAGCGGCGACATTGCTAGACCAATCTGTGGATAGAATACAATACCACTTAGTCTTCGGATCGTAGTTTTGCGTATAATGTCAGTGCTTGTAATGACCACAAGATTATGATATTATCAGTTAATTGTTTTTGCTTCACTTCCCGACATACGTCATTTCAATAAGGAGGGTAAACAGAAATCACTCATCACTCAGTTTTACATCTTACGAACTTCGTGATTTCTTCATATTTGGTCAGTCTTAACAAAAAATGAGCATAAAAAATTACACTTAATCTACCAACGTACCTGGCACAAGTAGAAGAGGTATTGCAGGACAGGTGCCTTTCTTAGAAGAAGACCGTGATTGACTGATTCAGCCAATAGGAATGTAGAGATCAGATGGCTCACACTACCCGCCTCTCCGCAATGTGGTCGAAGAGCAAAAACATGCATTTCTCGGTGCCTTAGATCAGTCAAATACAGACAGATGTTAAAACAGTTTTCAGTAGAGAAGTACACCCCTAAACACGTTTATATTTCACATTAAGTTGCAAAATGAAGAAGAGGAGTGTGAGCAGATGCCACTCCATCACATGAATGGGAAAGCTAATCCATCACTTACTGTCTCAGTTGATTGAGGACAGCAATATTGGCATACATGTAGAAGATGTAGTAGGCATAAGGAGGATTCTCCCCTCTATTCCACTGATCCGCAGTAGGCACGCCGTAGTCGAAATGAATGGGGTCAACTTTGGACTCGTCGTCCACGGAGTCAAAGGCACTTACATGTTCGAGAAAGGCGTGCAACTCTGGATGGGAGGAGGGATCCAGGGTCACCTCGAACAATGGTTGAAATATATTGATGATCATATCCTGTAATCAAATTTGCCACAGTTTAGCCATATTCTAGTTTTAAGGTTTTATCAACAGTAATTTCAAGCCAACCTGAAAGGTATCGATAGCCTTCTTGGACTTGTAGACGTCGTAGAGTCGAGGAACCTGTATGACCCATCGAATGTTGGGAGAATATACTTGGAAGTCTATGGCCCACTTAGCGAGATCATCCCACTCATGACGTGAGCGACCGTAGATGGAGAGCCTTGGTTCTGCGTTTTGGTACTTCGATTCCTCCAAGTCTGAAAACACCTCCTGAAATGACCATCTATGAGTTAGACCTTCTTTAGGCTAACTTGATAACTATCAATTTGAGGACAAAAAAACAGCACACATTAGTGTTTAAAACAGTAAAAGTACCGTTTATGGGATGAGGATAAAGGGCACATTCACCAATGTACCTCTACCAGATTGACTGGCATCGGATTCAAAGTAGCACATACAGTCTGCCTATTAGAGTATGGCATTATTCTCCATCCTCAGGGAACCTAGAGACGCCATACCGGTGGCAGCAGAAAGTAAATCCAGTCCTACATTGTCAAGACTGACTATTAGGGAGGAAGAAACGCATATTGCTATGAGTAGGGGGATCGATGACGACTCCCAAGCAAAGGATTGAAACAGACGCCTACCTTTAGTAACTACCCTACTCTCGTGATCTGGAGGAAAGCGATTAACGACTGAATTTGTGCCGATCTCATCCTTTCGTTATGGAACTGCCAACCCCATCTGTGGTGGTGACCCTCCCCATCTACTCGAATATATCCCATAAAAACATCAATTGGCATTTTTGAAGTGTAAGCAACGCAGACCAGAGGAGTCGACGCAAAATCTAGTGTTAGATTGGCGTTTCTACGGCTAAGAATGAGGAAAGAGGATGACTAGCATAGTTGCTGTCCCTAAATTTATTATCAATATACGAATAATCTCCATATTTAGTAAAGCACCAGAGATCGTTTTATTTGCAGTAAAGTGGCTTAGCAATTGCATGCAAATCTGACAACTGGTGAGGATGGTTCGCGGGATGCTTTTTCTTTGTGTGACACCCAATTGCCTCGTGATAGGTGACTCAACTTGGTAAATGAACAACAGAGCATCAAAAAATTTTGTTTTAACGACAATGCTGAGCTTGCATAAATTTGAGTGGAATTTTAACTTAGCTTATGAAAACTATTTTACCTTTAAAACATGAGCAAAGAAGGCTCCCTTGGAGTAATTGTCGGTTTTTAAAAAGACCTCCCTCAATTGACTCTGTCCAATGGGATTGTACTTGGCGTTGAATTTGTCAAAACGATGAAAAGTGTTCCGATCCTAAAAATGCGTACAAAAGTTTTTAATCACCTTAACATCACAGCATATGATAGGAATTAAGTAAAGATGAATAATTTATGAAATCAGATGGACCAATGAGCGGTCAATGCAGCAGTCATTGGGACACTCATGGTTTAAAATAGTTGTCGAATCAAAGCAAAGGGATTGGTTAATGATTCTCACCGCATGGACGTCGAGGTTGTCAATGTTCATGTCGTAAGCAGAAATGCCCAACTGCTCCATAAGCTGAAACAACATAAGGAGATTTCTCTGGTTATTTCCTCGCTCATTGTGTTCTTATTTCCTTACAAAGGAGGTTGGAATTTATGACCACTCAAAGTTGGTGACGACAAACAGACATTTGTTTCGTTTGTATTAATAAATTATTTTACCGAGAAGCCTAAAACTGACTCCTCTAAAGTGACAGACCGCAGAAATATCAGGCGAAGCATTGCCAGGACCTTTTCAATGAATTCTATAGCTCTATTCCGTTACCTACCTGCTTCAAAGTAATCGGTTCTCCCGTATTCTTATCCAAGCATACCAATTCATCTGCCCTCGAACGCATGCACTTCTTGATGAAACGTAGGAGGTGCTTTTGGTTCATGCAAGATGCAGCGTGCACGTGGGTGTCCACCTAAAAAACACACAACAAACGCGTTCATTTTAAAAATCTCAGATCCCTACCTCAATCTCCATTTAGCCAAGAAGTCTTGCTTTAGGGAGAGGAAAGTACCTTTCGAATGTTGTAGAAATCTCTATGCGGTACATTTTTCTGCTCCAACGTCTCACCACCTGCATTCAAGAGTACATGGAGGTCGAACTTTGAACTGAGAAAGCAAAGACGACGATAGGCAAAGGATTTCAAGGGTCCATTGGCTACAAACATCCGCATAGTCTTTTCATCACGAATGAAATCCTCCAGTGTAAAAAAAGGGAGTTGAGGCAATTGAACATTTTCGAAACCGGTTTTCGAGATAGGTTCCAACCTAGCAATTCCCTTGTCGAAGCAAACAACAGCTGGCAGTGCTTCTGGCCAATGCTTGACAGCAAATGGATCGCCCTTTATCTCCGGAGGGTGAATAGGGTGATCTAAGGAGAGAAGAGAGCAAAGCCAGTGCTCTTTAAGACCTAGTTCAACCTTAAGGCTTTCAAGCAAAGCTATAGACCTCATGCGGAACCATGCACCTGGTGTCATTGCAACTTGGTTACATGCGATTTCCGAAGAAAGTGGATGGACTTGACACACCCAATCCCAGACACCTTCGATCTCGAATTCCAGTTTGCAAAACAAGCGGATCACCAGCACCAAGCAAGGCACAAATAGAGAACTTGTTTGCCTTTTGGTCGACAAACAATGTCATTATTAAGGTAGTAAAGACTGTAAAGAGGCAAATTACTCGGAAGAAGATGAGAAGAAGAGATGAGAGGACTCCTATTGAAGCTAAAACTTGGACAGAAGTGAGCTTCAAACTTTGAAGTGTGAGCTAAAGTGAAACGACAAAGAGGGTCAAGGAGTCGAGTGTAACACAAACTTGTCCATAGCAAAGCATGCCTCAACAACTCGTTTATTTTAGTTCATTACCTTCATTTCCGTCCCAACAATCCCACCTCACTACCAATGAAAAAAAAACTCATGTTCAGTAAAGGAGATGTTACATGAGCCAAGCAGCATTTGAACTGGATCAATTGTTTGTCAAACTCTCAATTGTAGCAAAAGGGTCGCTCTAGTGAACCGATATTCTTTCTTCACTGTATCAGTTCTAGGTCTTCAACGATGCCCTGGGACGCCATAGGCTAGTACACAGATTTGAGGCATTCCAAAATTTAATGAAACTTGACAAGGTTCCATTAAAAACCTTGGTCATCCTTGCCACCATCGCCTTTCTCAAACCAACGCCATTAATGGACAGATTGAACAGAGAAGTGTAAGCAAAAAAATACAAAATAACATCTAAGAGCGCAAAAACATCTCTCTTCCACATTTGCACATTGGTTAACATTTTAAATCAGATTAAGAAAAGCAAAATGGTACCAACTTTGTCAAAAAAATTGGCGGTATTTAACTGTGCTGAACAATGGTAGCAACTTTTAGGGTCTTCTGAAAGCCAAAACAACAACACTTTTCTGGCATGCTCCCAGAGGACACATTATCTTACATGGTCCAAGTGAGGTTAAAGAGTGTCCACATATCAAGACGCCGCCTCAACACTGCGGATCGTCAACGTGGATTTTGCGTCCCAGTCCTACGGGATGCAAGGAAGTAGTCCCTTGCATCAGGAGTGCCAAACAGTCAATAAGGGTTTGAAATTCACAGTTCACACCATGCCAGGACCCTTGCATAATGCCGTAGTTGAAGGGTTACAAATCTGAACTCGTCAAAGATCTAACTTAACCACGGTTCACATCAAGAATTGAAAGAACACTGAAGACAATAGAATCCTCTTTCAATATTTACATAAGATTGTAATTATACTTATTTCGGTGAGGCCCATATCCAGCTCACAAAACTGTAAATTTTGGTTAGGAAATACGGATGGACGCATGCCTTCTAATACTACTTATCTTAGCGACCACCACTCAACTTGATTTCCAAGTTCCGACTGTTTAAGAATCCACTAAGAGGGTTGCATGCCCTCAATATTGAGGCCACCTCGAAGAACATAAACAAGGAGGCCTCCAAGGTGAAAGAGGAGTGAAGCGTCAAATTGATGCGCACCCACCAAAATACGGCAAAAGAATTAAAAGCAAAGAGATATACCCATTTCCTAATGACCACATCGATGAAGTAAACACCAATCTGTCTAAGTGTCAGCTACCAACAAAACTCTCGATTCATAAATCACTACCTCCAACGTTGGCAATGTTAAGCAGATGGAAGGAGAGTGCATGTAGCTGCCATAAAGACTGACAAAGAATGCCAAAAATATTTGGCCAGCACTGGGATAGGTTTTGCCACGACGGCGGCTTTAACCAAACGCGAATCAACACCACCAATAGTGCAGCTGCAGAGCCAAATGAACCCACCAATGCTGAGGGAAAGTGGAAGATTAAACGGCAGCTACTACGCGGAGTGTATAAAAAGCCTAAGAAAGCTGATTAACTTTTTGTACTCATACCCTCGTCCATAAAATTGAAGTACTAAGTTTACGTTGAGAAGGAGCGTTATTGCCGCCTCGGTTTGGCAAAACACTAAAAATGGTTCCCATAAAATTCCCTCTCTAGAGAAATTAAAGCTTCAAACTTAGGCTGGACAATAGCCGTAGGCCAGTAAATAGTGCTATCACATTTTGGGAAGCAGAAAACAGTGGTTATTAAAGACCATTTCTCCACTAACTGGATAGGACTGGAGTTGACTGGACAGTGCTAAGGTGAAACAAAGTAGTGAGGAGAACCAGAAGCAAAACTGCACAAGCTTTTGTTCGTTTTATGAAATTACTTCCTGACCAATGCGTCTACAAATAGGTAAAGAAGAGTAACCACCTCTGTCCACGAGTATGACTGCCATGCAGGAGGAAGACATCGATTCAGTAGGATTGTGAAGATGGACAATAACTAGCACGACTAATTCGAGTCATTTCATTACAATACGGGTAACTTTGTAATGATTAACGTAAAGGTTTATCAAAAGAGAAGCCGAAGAGGATCCCCAGAATGAGAGAGTCGATGTAAAATGCTCTGAATGTTTATCCACCTCCCGACTTTGACAGGAGATCCCTTTGTGCTTTCGCCAGAGGAGCCAACTTTTGGGTTGTGTCAGTAGCCTAAGGCCCGCTAATGTCAGTGAGCATTCCACCCCAATATTCGGATTCACAAAATGATACATAGGATGGTTATTATGAGATACCCAAACATTGGAGAGGGTAGGTAGGTGCCCGCCAAACTTCACAAAACAAGCTTGTGTGTCCTTTCATTTCAGAGATTTGGGGAGAAAAAATCGGGGCGTAGGCCAATCAAAAGATTAAGTCGAATCAACCACATGAATATTTACTCAAGATTTCACAACTTTTAAACGCTTTTCGCATACTTGGCTTTGATTTAGCCTTACCTTGTAGTTAAATTGTTACCAGTAATGCAATTTGTGAGCACCTAAGCATCCTCCATTTAGTAACCGAAGCTTAGGCCACCATCGTGATTTGCTTTGGCCACTTCCATACAAAAGATGCTTCTACCATTCTACCGTACATGAGTACTTCATGCTACATCACTTTGCTTTGGTTTCTTACGATTTCGAAGAGGACTCCTAGTAGCACACCAACTGCATAGGTTATATTTAGAAGTAGAACAGTGGAAGGCATAACAAAATAAATTTCAGACTAGCTCAACTAAACAACATTTATGGAGTTAGTATTGACATCCTGACCGCAACCAAATGGCGCGATTACTGTAAATATCCTTCTCCCCAGCAAACTAACAAAAGGTTTCAGTAGCATGGACAAGTTGAAGGGGTCACTGAATCATGCCTTCAGTCGCATATAGACGAAGCTCGTTCCAGTGTCCAACTATTTTAGCGAATCTCCAAAGTTATGCGCCTTAGGTACACGGACGTAATATTCTTGACAAATCGTTTCAAATCCAGCATACAAATCAACGCCACTAATAAAATTTTGATCACATTTTTGTCATTTGTAGATAGAATGATACATACCCCTTGTCGACATAGATGTAGTGTAATAGAAAGCGTCTCTTGGAGGCTGCAGCTCATCTCTGGATCCAAGACTCGCCAGTTTGAGGTAGCGTTTGGCAATCCGACCGTTTTTTTGCAAAGACGCTCTCATGTACTTGTCACGCAATTCTATCGACTTTAGCAAGGCCACTGCGGCTTCCTGCAGATCATCAACGGTGACCTTGGAGCAAAATATACGGTACATCACGACTATCTCAATCTGCAGTCTGAAAGTATTAATTATTCCTATTACTTGGGATGGAAGGAAATGACATTGTAAGGTTTGTTCTAAGAGGCAATTCTGCAGGAGTTTGCATGTACAACGACCACCGACACAATTTGACAACGATGCGTTCAGATTAGTTACTCCTCCCACACACCAAATCCTGACCTTAGTTACACACAAAGTGGTCCGAGATCCTGTAATATTTTAAAAAATCCCACCCCCTTCCAAAAAACTAATTCGCCTGACAACCACTTGGTCTGATACTCCGGACAGCAGGTACTATTATGAAAACCAGATCCTGTCGTACCCACATTTGTCATTTGTCATCTCTTAACACCGCCATTGTACCTTCAATAGACTATCTTGCCTTTAGACCGCCGCAGTAGGCCCTATCCCAGAATTATCCTCCCTCTTCTTTACGGATATACTGGTATTAGAAGACGAGACCCATGTTAAAGGATATTTATTCCAGTTTCTATCGTTGACTAGCAAATTACAAATGTGAAAGAAGTGTGAATGAGATAAGCGTTGGCTTTTAAAATGCCATTCACCTTCACGCTCTGCAGAAAAGCTGTAAATAACTGAAGCATAGTCACAGACTAACTGCAAACACTTATTTAAGGCACATGTATGCGGTCACCGTTTATGCAAGCATTCAGTACCTTCCCCCCTTCTCAATGTGATCATGGGGTGACCAGAGGACTGCACCATCCTACGTCCCGTGGGGTTGTCTGACCTTCGGGCCATACAATTAGTTCCCAGTATCGCGCCTTCGCCGGCTGGAAAACCCTGAGGATTTGCACATGCACTAAGTGGTAGCCTCTAAACTAGGTCGGCAACTAAAACACTTAACTATTAAAACGAATTTGCAGCAGGACAGCGTGCGATCAGAGCAAATGATACCTTGCAGGCTGGTATATACGCACACATGTACCACCAAAAGGGCGTCAGGCAAAATTCAGAGGTTAATGAAGCTGACACACGCTTTTCAATCCGTAAAAAAAACTGCTAGGCATATGCAGGTGTACGCCAATGAATTTAAGAAATCTCTCTACCTTGGGTAGTTCAATACCATTGTTTCAAAGCTTGCCCTCAGCGAATTGTAACCATTAGGTGCTGAATTTACCTACAATATTTGAACTAAACCTTACCATCTACCCGCATTCAATGAAGATGCCTTTCCACACCGGTGATCCAAAAAAAAATACTCCAAAGTATTTAACAAAACACGTCAAACATCAATGTAATTGGGACCATTCTGTGGGGAGAAAATCACAACAACAAAAGGAAAATTTTAGACAAAATGAAACAAAACACGAAGTTGGAGTCTTTCTAAAAGTCTTGCAAGAGCCTTTAAGTCATAACTTCTGCCAAATACTACTTCTTCATAGAATCAAGTATCAAAAGAAAAACAGGAAATTATTATCAGTAAATCAGGTAATCAAGGCGAATACAGGAACACAACTACCAAAATGAATAAGATCCAAGCAACGACGCAGTTCGACACTAACGATTCTCTGATTTCCATTTTAATTCATTTTACATGATGAGATCGGTTCCAATGATCCATTGCATATTACAAGCGTTTATCATTTTAACTTCATAATTTCTACTGTTGGGCTTCCCGAATACGTCGACAGGTAACAATCCTTATGAACTGACGTAAGCATCTACAATTAGGCTCGTCAAAGCGATCCAGATAGGGTCTGGAAGCACGATGATAGAGGATGCTTTCTAAAGAGTACATTAGATGGGCTTCTTGGAAAGCCTCTGGTCTCCGGGTTGGAGATGTTCATCTAAAGCTACCAAAGTACATGAGATATTTCTGATTGTTAAACCAGTTTGCATTATCATGTGTGAGCATCAAAACATTTCAAAAGCGAGGAATACAGTGATATGCTAGGCATACTGCTCGAAGACAGCAATTCTTTGGAAGGGAACGATCAATAATTGACCTCAAAGATCGCCATTTGAGAGGTAAAGGCTATCAACATATTATCCGCAACATCGTCATGCGGGCGACAAATGGAATTCCATTGCGTACTGATACGTCCTAGTAAATAATCTAATGGAAGAATTTCAGCTACACAAAACCAACGATTTGCGTAACAAGAAAGTTCTACACTAATCTGGTTGTTCAACTGCTTGTGTGAGTTGTATTAACTTTTGAGCCCATATTGCTTCTGTCGGGTAGACTGACCTTCGACCAAAGCCATCAATCTCGTCTCTTGCCTTAGGATGCTATAGATTCCATATATTTCAAAAAATCAAAAGCAGATACTATCAGAATTGCTGTATGCAATTAGTAAAGACATTTCCTTGGTAATAAAAGCAAAGTCAACGACATTTTTCAGCAATTAGGACTTATGATGATCCATTTTAGTACCATTTGTGGACTCACCCCTGGTGTATTAGCTTCACCAATGCACACACGTTGATATTCAACAAGATGTCGAACCGGCGAGGCTTTGTCGACTTCAGATGTAACATTATCTGTGCGTAAAGCATCCTCTTCCTCGACGTTGAATTGCATGTCCCCTTTGGAAGTTTTATTGAGTGCAGCGAGATGAGAGACATCCTTGAGACCCTCCAGCAACTTGCCGTTGGTGAGCGGCTCTGGTGAAACTTCAAAACGGTGGGGCGAGAGATGGAAATGCACCTCTTTAGATGTCCGGTTAGGAGAAGTTTGAAAACAGGAAGAGTGATCACCATGTACGGGGCTGATCAAAAAGAAATGATGAAAAGTTTTATAGTGATAAGACCCTCCGCCTATAATGAATACATAAATGGCTGAGTTGGAATGGATTAATGGATGAATAGGTTTAGCGGTGAAGCTGTGAAACTGTCGAGGAAAATCCATAATGTTAAACGTTACAAAGTTTCACAAACCAACTTTTGAAGGACTCCATAAACTAAAGAAATGTGCTCCTTTAATGCATAATAGGGCAGTAGAATGTCACTCATCAATAACTAATACATTTTCTGAAAATATCACGTTTGCAACACCGTGAATTAAAACCAGTTCATGAAAATAAAGATACGCGACTTCCCCAAAGTTGTTGGACAACGAATTCGACTATAAGTAGTAAAAATCGACAAGCGCGCAGAAAGCTAAGGGCTAATGAATAATTCTTGTGGCAGTGAAGAATAATCCTTGGATGTTGGCTCATTTCAATAGTGACTAACAAGATCCTCAGTGATGCAAAGCAAAGTAAACTCCACAACGAATCTAGCTATAGGTAAGCTACTTCCCAATAAAATCCAGCGTGAAACTAAGCATACTGTTAAGTTTGTGTACAATCAACCAAACCCAGTTTTCAGCTATATCGGATTGTATAGCAATAATAAGCACAGCAATGACATTAATAGTTAACTTTGCTTTGCTTGTCTTTGGACTTGAAGTTCAACAGCTCACTGCATGCAGAACGATTTTATGGGTCGCAGGTTGAAGGCATCCAAACGAACGCTCACCGAGAAAGCTGACGTGAGAGGAGATGATTCTTCATTTCGGTGCGTTCAATTGGCAATTTCGGGACATCAAACTCAAAGCACCCTTCGTGAAATTGCGGATTACTACTCCTTCCACCAATTCGCTGAAGGGTTTCAGCGATTTCAGACAGCTCTTTTTCCATCCTAAAGCAACCAAACATGAAAGTCAGAGACCTGTTCGAAGGAAACTACTCTTCCTAGCTTTTATTAAGCAAAAAGCTAAAACACCAGAAGTTAATTTAGTCAGATCAAGGTGGTGACTAAGGGCACCATGAAAAACTCTACATGCTTCTGAAATTTCGTGTACCCGACAAAATCTACCCACTTGAGTAGTCTGAGAAGAGAGTTGCACTTCAAACCATGGTATAATTATTTTACCTCAATGTGAGTGCACCAAGTCACCGTACCCACAGTTTTGGAAACTTAATGCGTTCACCAGTTAGGCTATCCAGGGTCGATGGAAAAGCAAACGGCATAAACATTTAACGATTGCGGACTCGTTTCACTATGAATACGTTCGAGAACCTCCCTCGCCGAACATGCAAACCGTACCTCTTCAGTCATGCTTCAGACTCCATGACCTTGATTCACTGGTCTTGCCACAGTACGCAACGAAGATAAACAACGCTTAGCTTAAAAGCCAAACGATAAAAAATCGCAGAATCATACTTAAGTCAAAATGTTTGCCAGTATTATGGCCATCTAATTGTATATGCATAATATGATGCATGCTTAATCGGGGTTGCACTGGTACATATAATATTTCTAGTACAGAACGGTTAATGCAATATACTTCATCGATCGGGAAAAATAGCGACTACTTATACTAAATGTGGATCTGATTCTTGACTGGAACTAACTGTTGGAAGTTTTAATCGAGAAATGTTCTTTGTTAGTTACTTTGCAGTTTTAAATTACTAATGGTGTATGCTGAAATTTTCGAGCCTCAGCATGCAACACTTAATGCAGTTTTATTGCTTTATGGATGAAACAGCAGGGTTTTAACGCAAACTCGTGCTTAAGCGATGCGTGAATCCTTCCGCGGATTAACGACGGACCACCACCTTAACCATACCAAACGCCCATTGTAGTCTGTAAAGGATGCCTAATATGCACCCTCAAAATAGGTTCAGGAGCCCAAGTGTGGGATAAGTGGAACTACGGAGGACTTCTGTAACGCAACTGAAATTTGAATTTATTCTATTTCTATTGTCGCTGCTCGTTTTCTGTCAGCAATTAATAAACACCATTTATGTTGTCTCCACCAAACTCGCATAAAAGCCTGGCATACACTAGCTCTTCCTCAAAAGTTCTTCAACGTAAATTTTCCTTCATTGACTTTAATCGGTACTTGGGGATTTGTAAGCTCGTTGAGTAAGCAGGAAGAGGTAAGACTACCTATGACGGCCCAATGGATTCGCCTTCACACCCTACAAGCACTGTGTTTCAGAGCGTACTCTAGTATCCGCCTACAAGGACATCAAAAACAGCTCAATATGGGTCACATTGTGCTGTGATACTGTTATACATGAGCATGGTTTGGAGTGTCGACTTATTCAAGCATAAATAAGGTTGCCAGCATCGTCTAGGGGCACACCGACAAGGCACTGAGTGTCCTTTACCAACAAACTAGATTAGCACATAAGTGGGATGGTATGTACATACTAGTACGTTTGAACGGCTAAACTACTCCTAATTCAAGCTGACCTCCAGGCTTCAAAGCCGAATATAAAGCTGTGGAGAAAAAACACCACAAAATTGGAAAACACAATTCTGTTGCTAACTTTCGGTTGCACAATGAGGCAGAAACCGCATTACTTTGCCCATTTACGTTTTGTCGAGAAAAAAAATTACATCGGTTTCACATGATTAATGATAACTTAAGAGTGTTTTTAAGTATGCCTTCCTCGGCGGTCTGTTTCTTGCGCGGTGATGAGGCATTATCCTTCCCTGTGGTTGTTTATAATCTCATGGAGAATTTCGCGAAACTTTATCATACCCTTTCCAATTTCGATAGTCAACAATCTGATATGATGAGATGTTGCCGTCCCACAGGTGCGACAGCCTTTACTGCCGCACAATTGGCTCTGTAAGCGATGTGGGCTGTTAAGGTTTACTGACTTTTTGTAAGTAACAGATGCTACGAAAGCACCCAATTACCGGGTTTTAAGTAATATGAACAAATCTTTCAGAACACTTTGTTACTATCATCAGCATACGTTAAACATTATAATGCATTAAAAAGAGGATATTTTCTCTGCCATTGAGACGAACCTGATTGGATGTCTCCCTAATTGGCTTCATATCCCAGGAGAAACTAGTCCAGGATGCGGATCAGATTTCAAAATCCAATCTTCTTCCAACGTCTAATCCAATGCTATGGTGGCAGCAACTCTACTTCACCAAAAATAAGCGTTTTTTATCGAATCCGATTACACGCTTTGCACCATTTCCTACAACTCCATACACCATTCTCCTTCAAGAGCTCTTCAGACTCCAAAAACGAAAGCAGCATTTTAAGGCTTCTTCTCAATCAGCTTTATCAACTTTGCCTGAATGACTCGCCCTAATCGAAGACAGCTTTAGTGTAGCGGTCCGATTGAGGCAGAACGGCCACTATTATAATACTTTATTCCTCATCCTTTGTTTGCTTAAACAAAGCGTCCGTGTGCCATTTCAGCGCAGGCAGTTGTCTTTTTGTGAGTAACTCCTGTCTTCAACGCCAATCATCCATTCAAATCTGAGCAGTACCTGACCCGGTTTATAACTACGTGGACGAGAGCTGGTAAAAGGATGTCTATTTAGCCCCATTCTTCTGCCCTCAAACATTCTTGCTCAGTTGGGTTCTAAAAAGGGGTTTTTCTTTCTTCAGACCGATTTGAATTTCTTTTCTATTTTAACGCATTTTATGGTCCGGAGAAGTCACGTCCTCACTCATATATTTCCTTTTATCCTATCATTCTACATAAGTGATAGACCGATTTTGTTCAATGATTTAAAATAAACTTGGTGCAAATCTTTAAAAGTTCTTTTGCAGAATTGAAGGCAAACAAAGGGTTAAATGTCTAGACCAGAGACTAGTAAGTTGTGTTTGACGCTGAGTCATGTCTCAGAAGCAGGCGATGAAGGCGCCATCAACGCCGACTGCGTTATGCGCTCCACAACCGACATGCCACCTCGATCTGGTCCAACCTAAGTAGATTACAATGCTATGCCTGTGCCTAACTGCATTTTCACCTTATTTCAATGGCGATACAGGCATCTCGAACAGCAAAATAATTCCTGCTGAATGAGATCATGATGAACGAGTCACGGATAAGAGGCACCCAACACCACAGAGCCAATTAACACAACCTGTCTTTTGTGTTTTTGGTTACTCTTGTTGACCACTGTTGTTATTGTAGTATGCGAAGCCCTACTAAGCACGACCTTAGAAATGCTGAGGAATTCTATTGACCTCTAAGACATACATTATCGGAGTGGCACCACGTTTGCATTCATCATCATATCTCAAATGCAGACATTCACTCAGCCTTGACCAGGTCTAGTGTTTTTTAGCAAAGCAATATGTTCATCAATGACCTTTATCACAAAAGTTCTCGGATAAAATAAAGCGCAAGTGTGAAGATACAAAGGTCGAGTCTGTTTTTCATGTGATCATTAGAATTAGCATTTATTTTGTGACGGCTTTTAACATCGAGTCTATCACAACACTACTGTCATCTTTACTGCCGCGAACTTGGTGCTCTCTTGTCGATTAAGGGTTCTGGTCTCCATTGGTCGCATTAACAGTAGTATGCAAAATACCTTCCAAGTGGGGGACCGGAGACATCGCTGGAGTGAAGGTTTCAGATTGCAGATAAAAATACCTTCTAAGGTAGCTCTTTTATCCAACGGCATTTACCGGTGAGATGTGAAGCCGGTGACTGGATTAGAAAAGTACATTAATGAGCAAATTACAATTCACACATATGAAGTTATTACCTCAAGATTAATGGGTGCTAAAGCTTGTCATCAAACCGGTTTTCATTCAGAACACCAAATCGGCTAAATCACAAATAAGTCTTTGTTCTCACTTTGACAGCAAAGCTTTGTCAAGTAAACTGGAACACATAAATCACTCAATGCATTTTAAACCTGTTCTGTTAAAATTTGTCATCCTGACACTTGAGTTAGCCCTTTATAAATCGACTTAATTGAATAGGCAAAGGGTTTCCTTGAAAAGCTTCAACCAATAGATTGACACCAAGGCTACATAGAAGGACTCTGTGACTGCGAGCCCGACATAGCGACAACATGAATCAACAGACTGACCCCCTGATGTGTTACTAGGCTGTGGCCGCGACCGCAGCTGCAAAATTTTCCGGCTACTGCTCCGACCATCGTCCCCGCCAGACAATTAAGTGATGACCACTCCAAACTAAACTGTCATATTTCAAAACCCTCCTCAGTGCGCCTCATAGCAACCCACACACGCACACACTGCTAATCAAAAGATCGCCTCGCCACCTCCGACCCCTTCGCTGCCTTTCCCGTACGTGAGTACAACCTATCTACCACCTGGTTTTGTACGGCTCTGTGTATGTGCATGTGTGTGGGAGGAGAATATACTCTTTCCGACAATCTGTAGCAAAGGTGGTTTATTAGCTGGCGCACGTACAAACGCACTTCTACTCCATCCGGCTATACAGTGGAGCAGCCCTAGCAACCAGGTAAAAGGTGAAAGCCGGTTTGCAGCTGCCGTTCAAGCCCTGGGGTTTGAAAACGTGGGAAAAGGTACCAATCAGCCACAAAACTGAACAATCTTTCCAGCTGACTTTTTTTAACTTTACTGAAAGCTGTTGACTGTGCCCTTTTATAATGTGGCATTGGCTTATGAGGAGGCGACACTAACACACCAGAAAGGCTTGCAATGATGCAACACCAATGTTATACACATTGGCGACAAATCCGCCTCGTTGCATGCCTCAAATTCATGTGTCGCTAATTGTTTGGTGATTAGTAGTCGGAGTGCACAAAACTAAACTTTGTAATACAGGTAGTGATTGTGAACCAGGTATATCTTGCGTGTCAGCAGTTTCGGGTTGCACAAAATCACATTTCCATAAATCTTTATGCTTAAGACATCGAAAGAGGAATGCCTGCGCGTCGTAACCAAAATTGAACGTTTAAAGGGCTAGTAAATTGCATGCGAGTTGGTAGTAGACGAACTTAAAATAACAGTAGGAGTCTTTTATCAGAAAGTCTTAAGCACGTGAATGATTACCTCTCCAAGGCGGTGACTATTTTGCGCATCTGTGGCTCCAGATGCACTAACTATCGAGAAAAAACAAATTAGGCTTAACAGCAATTTGTTGAAGCCAGTTTAAGGCCTTTTCAAGGCATCTCGCAGGCAAACTGGGTTTGCTTACTGAGTTATGATTGCTGACAATTCAAAAGAACCCGCTTGTACACCTTATGAACGCACATGCTTGTCACGGGGTTCATTGACAGCTCATTGGTAGTGCATGACGGTGGAGATGCGCTCTCAACCAATTAAAATTCGCCTTTACCTACATCTCCCCCTTTAAGTACATGCCCACCCACTTGAGATCTGCTCACGGGGTGAACATCAGCGTAGCCAATCAGAGCCTTATGTCAGTCCAGCTCATACACTCCTCAAATTTCCTCGAAAAGTAGATTGAGGCAGGTACTGATATTGTAAAAGCAGTCGGTCAGGCTCCACACGCATGGAACAAGCTGGAGAGATTCAGGACCTCAGCGTGTGTTCCAGCATTCCAAATTCGTTCCGTAAGCTCATCTTATGCTTATTACTATGCATGTGGTTGTATAGTCATGCATTTTTGTGTCCCATGTTTGTTGGTGATACAGTGCTCAATGAGATATCAAATATATTGGCTTTAAAACTTCAAAACCTCCGTTGATAATCATCAGCCTCCTCATTGCCTTCTGCCTTGCTGTGTTTAACGAGGACTACCATACCGTTCTTCATTCGCATCTACTTTGGCCCAAATGGACTTCATCCTACTAACTACATTTCTCAGTCTCAAATGGCAACACGGTGGAACTAGTTTAAGTCTCCCCTAAACCTCTCCGATGGGATGTCTTAAACGTCGTTAAAGTCCAGCAAATAATGTCAGTGTTTTCTTGTCAATTTAGTAGAGAGATAGCAGGAAACCTGTCTTGACAACCACCTGAAGGGTGGACAAAAGGGTAGCTGATGCTCTAATTGACAAACATTATTTTAATACTGGACTTTCAGTAATACGGATGTTGCGGTTGTGTCAGTTAATGAAGCATCTTGACGTGCACTTTGATGACACTTCGAAAAGTTTCGTGTCAAACCCAGGCAAACAAATAAGCATCACAGTTTTTGGGCCTTTTGTAGCATACACATCAGCGGAGTCTCACAGCTTGCCAAGTGACAGATTTTTGTTTCTTCCATGCTCACCCACTTTACGTCAGCAAATAATTTGTGGCAACGCGTAGGCGGATCCATCATCAAGCCAGTGGAATGGAGGGCAATCTAAGGATTGAGCAAATTTTGTGCAAATCTCCATCCCTCACTGCTTTATTATTGCTTTACACAGGTTTACGGGGACCAATGTACGCGGATCTTCAAAACGCCTTCTTCGTCTCGCCATCCTCTTCATTTGCATTTGACTCCTTACGTGAAGCGATAGACCTCACAACCTCATTCAGTGGTCATTCACGGCCCACTCTGCCTCCTCCAAAAGCTTCCAAGCCTGGAGCGGGAACAAGCCTGCTCTGCAGCCCCACAAATGAGATATCTCAAATGAACGCTTCGCCGTTTCGACCAAAATACCCGCTCAACTTATTTACGAAATCGTATTGCAACGGTCCTGAGACGCGTCCGAAGGTGGAGTTGCCCTTTGCGGACGAGGGACAACCCGAAAGTAAGGCTGCGTTTCCTGATAAAACCAACTTTAATATGCAAGGAAGGCAATAATTTGCGCCCACTTTTTTGGCCAGTGTGCTGTCTCATGAATGCAATCGCACTCCCATCATGTATAAAGTGGGGGTAGATAATAATGAGCGATATGTTACCATGGTGATATACCTAATTCCCATAGCTCCTAATAATTTCATTCACTTCTTAGTACAAAGGGCAATGATGGCATTGGAAGCAGAAAGCACTTTTCCAGTGAACGGACGTCTGTGGCACTATCCTGATGGCATGCTGGTAATGAATCGTGGTGGCCAATGTCATACCTCGCTACAGAAACGCTCATTCCGTCCAGTAAAACGTAATCGTCGAGGAGATTCTCCCACCCACACACCACATCTGCATCCACTACCGATCCCACCACCCTTCCTTTTTCCAGGTCCACCTCCACCTGCACCTGCACCTCCTCCACCACCACCACCTCAGCCATCACCCATGTCTCAGGTGTCTTTGGGCTTACACCCTGGACCACTAGATCTTGCTCAACAATTCTTTACCTCAGTTGCTATCGCCCCGAATCCCAATGCACCACAAAGTGGAGAGATTTCTGTGATGGAAGAATTGGTCTCCTGTCGGCTGTGCTCCAAACAATTTACAACTCAACATGGACTGATTGTTCACTTAAGAAGGTTTGTTGATCCCATTCCCTGGAAGGTGCTTTCCACTCCATTAACATTGCATTTGCAGTACTTACTTACTTTCTAACACTTCTTTTGCACTCTTCATATGTACGAAGTTATTTTGCTTGGTCCGTTTCTTTAAGGTCTCACAAAGAGAAGAATTTATTGGATTGTGAAACGTCGTGTCTCCAGAACTCCCGGACAAACGATGTATGCGAGCTCACTCGCCGTGGTGGTGTCAATGAGGGCGCCGTCACGATGAATGAGAGGTCGTTTCATTGCAGCCACTGTGGAAAGGCTTTTAAGAGATCATCAACGCTGAGCACACACCTCCTCATTCACAGTGGAACACGACCTTATCCTTGCCAGTACTGTGGTAAACGCTTTCATCAGAAATCGGATATGAAGAAGCACACGTACATTCACACAGGTGAGCTTTCATGTGCTACAATCCTCACTGTGACAGTTTTGGCATCTCACTAATTCATAATCAATCACTGAGGGTCCACTTTTGGTGTTGTTAATGCGATCAAGACGAGGTAATATGATTTATTTCGGATTGGTATCACCTGTTGAAAGATGTTAAGCTAATTGATGTTGCCACCTCTTTCAAGTTGCAAGTTGGTATTCGTATTGTGTGTGAACCACTTTGTCTTTCCAAAATCCTCACTGATTATCCATTTGGTGTAAGGATTGAGCTAAAAATATTGTCAAATGTCTTAACCGGCCATCCTGTGCTGCTAATTTACTTAATAAGCAGATTGTCATATGCAAAACCATAAAATGTAATCTCTTTTTATTTTGTTTATATATTTATTTATGAACATTCTCTTTGTGCGATGGTTGTGCTTATGCTTGTGGGGAAATGGCGGGTGGCTTTCAAATGGGGTGCTTAGCTGGGGGCTCGAAACCTGAGAGGACAGACAGACACTGCTTTCACAGTATCAATTGTCGGATTGGCCGAAAGAAATATTTCTAAGGGTTTTTCAAAACCCCTTGACAAGTGGTGATTAATGAGTGTGATGTGAGCACTGCGGTTTCGGTTGTGCTGAGATCAAAAGCTCGCCTTGAAAGACTTCATACAATTCTGACTCCTACTTAGCTTATTGTGCAATTTTCGTTGTTTGTAGTTGAAAGTGATCTCTTTTGGCCTTCTGATGAACGTCATTTATAGCCTGTGTGAGGAAGTATCACAAATCCTCTACCACCTCATCCTAGCCTGTAGGCGGACGCACCTTTAGGCAGTGATAAACTCGACAGAAGGGATGATTAAGCAACACTTGCCTACTAAAATAATTTTTATGCTTTGATATCTACTAAGATATATGAAAAATGTGCTACCAGAGGTTTGTCAGAACACGGCGCACTCCCATTCTATTCCTCTGTGTCTTACTTAATGTTTGCGTAACCATTGCAGAGTGCAGTTGTAATGGCCCGACACCAGCATCATAGAATAAATTTAGTTCTTTTTATCCAAGCCTTTACACAACCTTATTTTACTCTTGGCAATACAGTAATGCATTAATGTAAGTAAGCATATTGAAAATGAGAGATTGGAGAGAAAGTTGTTTGTTGAAGGTTTACTGAGGAGTGGAGAAACTAATTGTCCTGATCTCTCTTTGGTGCAGGTGAGAAGCCCTATAAATGCAATCTGTGCGGCAAGGAGTTCAGTCAATCCTCAAACCTTATTACGCATTCCCGTAAACACACTGGTTTTAAGCCATTCTCGTGCAACTTCTGTTCTCGCGCCTTTCAACGGAAGGTCGATTTGCGTCGTCATTTGGACACACAGCACAACGATCCCAATTCCATCTCCACTGTTGGCACCGGCGCCTCTGTAGTTGGCGTAATCAAAAAGTCACCAAAAGAAGTGCTGTCCACACGTTCCAGCATTAAATCGGTCTCTACCACCGATTTCCCATCCGCTCAACGTGCATCCACTGTGGAGTTGTCCAAATCGACTACTACGCCAGAAGCTGCAAGTGCATCCCAATTCGCCTACTCCATTGAACGCATCCTCTCGTGCTAAGGTGAAGGAGAGGAAAAGGCACCCCGAGAAAAAAACTGTACATACAACTGCGATATTTTGTCCCTTCCACATGACTGTAATAAAGCAAGTTGTTAAATAAACACCTTTCACTTTTTGTGAATCAGACACACAACTGCTGGGTCGGGATGTTTTGCGTGAGTAGGCAAAGCCCTTCATCGTTACATCCAATTCCATGGTGTAGCATTCTGTTTGTATGGCCATAAGTCATGGGATTGGTCTCAGATTTTATAAAAATCTCCATTCTAGACACGTAAATAATCCCAGTGCTATTATTAAACCACAATTGAATATTTCAGTACTAATTTTGGCTAAGTCTCTTATTTTTTTAAGCAGAATCAAAAGTTTGGGAGATTTGTAAATGATCAGAAGAGGTGGGTAAGGAGGAGCATGATTTTGTGACTTATTAGGTCTTTAATGCCCGACTCCTAGGGGCTCCTGTGTAGCAAAGAGTAAAATTTTTTCCACACATCTCATTGATGCGGATTTTTTTTTGCTGCAGTAGGTAAAGCCAACTAATTTTAATTGAACACGTCCCAAGGGAAAGCTGGATTGTGGGGGGTCCGCTAATAACTGTTCCCAAAATTTAATAACTTGGAGATATCAAACCAGTGAGCATGGTGTGGCACAGGTGATTTTAATGGTGTTAAGGCCCCCATCTCACACGTACTCCCCATCTCAATCAGCAAACTGCAAAAAACGTGTTAACAATACGGGCGTCAGTGGTGCCTGTTGCATGCTGGTACCCTCGAAAGTCATGTCAACGGGACACAAATCAGCGTGACTGGAGCTACAGGGGGAATGGAGGGGACAAATTTGATTATTTGACCCGCATTTTTGGATGATTGAGATATACATTTGCATAGTTGTTGCTATGGCATGTGTAGCAGATCGTAATCACACTACTGTGCTAGCAAAGACATTAAAGAGGTGGAAGTCTTTAAGGCTTTACTTAATTCGTTTTAAGGGGCTAAGAATTACTGTCATAATTAAATACGAGACAGTTGTTTAAGCCCGTTTTGTTAAATATGAGCATAAGAAGCTCTCCAGGACTCCTCTGAAGACGAAAGAAGGGGCTACGATCGAACCGACTTTGCAGGCTACTGGCATGACCCAACGATCACCTCACTTGGCTCCCTCAAATTGCATAGCTTTGCAATTTGAAATGCACCCATCGACCACTAATATGAACCGATTTTTTGCCTCTATAAAACCATAATTTGTTTGAAAGAGAAATCGGTTGGGTTGATGTATCGGTTGGACGAAAATGACTGCTAAGTGGAGCATGAATGCATGCATTGATGGGGGAACAAAGGGGCTCAGTAAATGTGGGTGATTTTTTTCCAATCTCTGACATCCTCTAACCCATCAAACTGTTCTAATGGCACAAATTTATTTCGCCTTTTGGGAAATCAAATTTGCATGCACTAAGTTGATCCATGTAAATGTCACAATTCAATACTACCCATTGATTGACAGAAATGACAAATCGACTTTTGACTAAATTTTGACTACTTTCATAATGCGAATCAATTGGGAACAATTTTAATCACAGGTTCAAAAAGGACAAACAACAGTCAACACAACAGGCGTTGCGATTTTAGAGGTCCCAAGTGTCCAGTTGTCGCCTGTCCTCAATCTTGCTGTGTCCCCCTTCATCAAGCGATTAGCACGCGGTCCTCCCAGGAGTACACTTAAACCCACCTTCCACAATCAACACCCATCACCACTCCACAAACAACTTTGTGGACTCCGTTCACTTAATTTATTTTAACACTGACAAAAAGTCGTTGTAATGCTGTTGCCATGCCAATGACCTCGATTGGCCTCGCAGGCTTAACATGCCCTTTCATTAGGTTCTTTTAGACCTCATTTCATGCATGCGCATGTATGTGACTTGACAACTCTAAAAATTATTCTTTATTTTGCTGTAAAAATGATAACAAAATGTTTACTCGTACTCTTGGTTAATGGCAGTAGAAGTGGATCTGCCTTTTGGATCCGGTGAGGCAGGGGGTACGGAGCTCACACACAACTGCTGTTTAAAGAAGCAAATTTTTGTACGCAAAGTAAAGGAGGAGAGACTCATCCATTTGCATTTGATAATATTCATGCTTAAAATGGATGTCAACAAGCACTTGCCTCTACAAGACATTGTTGGGTGTGGATAAGGTGGGTAGTAAAGCTGGTTAGTGTTTTGATATTGTTGTCTCCTGTGCCAAGGTTCACTAAAGCATGCCATGCTTAACCTTTCAAGGGATTTGAGGCGATGACTCGGATCACAGGCTCCACCCAAGATGTGGGCGATGTTTCTGTCGCTTTTTCATGCCTATGCCAGAAGCATTGCCGTTATGGAAAGGCAACTTTTCTCCATAGCATATTCAATGCCTCAATCTTTGTATAACTGCACAAATTGCTGCCTGATGGCATTGTCCGTCCATATGGAAGGAAACACGTGGTCCATCATCCAGATTTACCTTCCGAATTCGTCAAATTTGATGTAATTTTTAGTATTGTCCATTTTAATGCGAAAACACTTAAAAGATATTGTCGGTAGAGAGTAGAGAAACACTATCCATGTTTCTAAAGGATAGGCGAAAAAATCTCTAGTAGAGCATGCAAGCAAATAGGTTGGGCAGAGCTTGATCCATCCGACTGAAGTTGTCCTTCACCGACTCTAAGAGCCAAATAAATACAACCTTTCAATGCAACCTTTTAAGTCAACGCAATGGGTGACGCGAGGAAGCACTCACGAGGCAACATCAACACTCATTGAACATCCCAAAAGTAACCTCCCTTAAAGGTTCTACAGAATTTGAGCTTTCGTTGCCCACGAAAAGGGTATCGTCTGATGCCACCGTTAGTTGTAGGTCGACTGGTTCAAAATCAGACGGCAGGATTAGGGTAAAGTTATGCAAGAAAAGCTGTGAAAGTCTTTTGGCTGTCAGGTCATTGCGTAGTTTCGTCCAGGTGATTAATATTGTCATAAAGATGCAATAGACAGCTTCCCTGGCAAAAGTCGCTTCAGATGGCAAAAGATAGTGCATTTGCTGAATGAAGGCGCCGCAACATATGGACTTCTGCCTTCTAATTTTGGTCTGTCATTCATCAACAATCCTCACGACAGACCTTATTTAGGAAGCATTCTGTGTCATGCTGCAACAAAAGAGACTCCCTTGAAGGTGGACGACAACAAAATGCGAAAGGCGAAACATGTACACTGAATGTGAAGCAGAAAATCAGCTACTAACAGGAGTTAAAGACTAGTTTATGTGCTTAAATCAGGAGATAAACAATCGGTCTGGGGGGAGCAGAATCTGACACGATCTGCCCAAAATATGGCTTAAAAAGTGACATTTCAATGGAGCGCATAATGCCTTCTAGGAGTCATCCGGCTTTATTTTTTTCGGTTATTCTACTGTTTTTTCCACTCATTTTGCCAAACAGGAAGTGAAAATGCAGCGAGCAGATGGATTATTTCACTGACCCCTTTTCGAGGGATACTCGACACCGTCACACGTCACACCAATTCCGTCAATCAAAACACCATGTCAAGGATCAACAAAACCACGTAGTAGTATGTTTTTACAGGCCTGTCAATTAGGTCTAATGCGTGAATAAAAAATACATGAAACGTGTAAAATGTTTCTTAAATCGCGGTCAGACGTCTCAATTTAGGGAGTCATTTTTTTTTTACAAGTGTACTTTTATCGTCGTTGCAGTGCTGTGGGTCGTGAAACTTATCGCGGAGTGGATTTTCTGCCGCGATATGATACAGCAAAGGGACGCAAACTTGACTTCAGTCTTGACATCTCTGATCTGCGCCTACCAGTCGGACGATTAGACGAGCATTGTTACCCATCCTTTCATTCATTTTGACCGGACTCCTTCTCCAAAGTGTTAGTGGCCATTTCATTCATTTATTATGATTGCATGCCTTTCGAAGATTGGCAAAGCTGAATAAATTCTGAGGCTTGAAACGTTATGATCAAGTTGTGACTGATCTTCAGAGTTACATAGGGACTTAATTCTATCCATCTGGAGTAGCCTTTATGGGTATGCAGGGCTAATTTCTTGTATAAAACACGTAAAACTAGCTAAGAAAGGCGAAGACGAAAGTAGTGCATTGTTCAGAATGCTCTGAAATGTGCCGATAATAGTCAAATACATTAAAAAAAAATTGACTAAAATAGCATTGGCATTCAATCCAATTGGCAACTTGATAGTTATTTTCCTCAGTTTACGTGTTACTATGCCACATTTATAGGGCAGGGAAATTCGAGCCAATATGGTGACAACAATGGGCGTTGTAGGTGGCGATGCTGGAGATGGCTACGGTAACTAAATCTTTCTGTCCGTAAAAGATTAGAATGTGCTATAATTTGAGAATGTATGCACAATAAGCGGCTGTTAGTTGAGAAGAAGAAGGGGAGGAGGAGAAAAAGAGAATTATTACACTTCCCCCAACTCTAACTGCGTGCACACACGTGCGCACATGCGCGTATGGTGAGGGGGGGAGAGGAATGGGTGAGGGGGGTGGACGCATGAAGGGATGTGGGGAATTAAAGATTCCACCTCTCAGCAGGTATGTGAACATTGTTACAATGCACCCGTTTCGGAATAAACCCAAGATTGGATGACCTTCTCTTTCCACCTATTGTTAGGACGATGAGAAAAGGCGGGGAAGAGGAGAGAAGAGGAGGTGGGGGTGAGGGAGGGTGGAAGGGTGCATGAACTTGCTACCTAAATCTCATGTGGACCACCCCTTTCCGCGTTACACGTTCCTTTCCGGAAGAGTGAATCCTGACAGTGGAGGAAAGGTAATGAGACGCAGAGGGTCGGAGGAGGGGTGCGTGGGGAGGAGGTAGAGAAGGAAAAGACCGTTTTAGTGTAATTGTTGGATGAAATCGTTACACCTTTCTCTTCCTCCCCTGTAACTGCTCATTCGCTCATTCATGCAGAGGACGGAGAGAGAGAGAGAGAGAGAGAGAGCGAGAAGACATGGATTAATACTGATGATAGTAATAATGAGAACAATAAAGGGATTTGAGTTGAGGAGGCGATAATGGGTTGCCATTGGCAATTAACGCTATGAAGTGATAAATTGTTCCCCTGCTCACACGCGGAGAAAAGACACACAAATTAAACGTACAATGCGAAGTGGGTGTGTACAAGTTCTTCGCAATGAAGGCAAGCATGCAAATAAAAACGTCCTTCTTGAACAGTGTAAGATTGAGGCATTGTCCTACGAGAGCAAAACGGTAGCCAACTACAGAAATTTTGAGCTGCTTCTTAAAATTAATCCCCATCGATAGACCAACAGTAGACAAAATGGACAGTTGTTTAACCCTGCTAACATAACATCATGTTTGATCCATGCGTACACATTGAGGAGAAGCAAGCTTTACACTGCAACTCACATTCCTCCAGTGGTTGAGCCGTGAAGGCTAAGCCAACACAACGGAATACCATTAATTATCCTTTGACAGAGTATTTGAAACATTTCAGGAGCAGAATCTGAGAGAACCAGATTAGTGCATTGCTGTGGATTTATTACTCAAATGTTCAGCATCACAGAAACATAAGAGTGTTCCCTAGGGCGCCATTGCAACTTCCTTCTGGGAATCCATGACCATCGCTCGTGAAAACAACCAATTTGCGAAAAGAATTGACGTCTGTTGCTTGACAGTCTCAACTGAACTCAAATTCCCAGTCACAAAAGAAAAAAACTTACTGTTTTCAGTGCAAACCTTGCTGATTAAGTAAAATAATGCAAGAAAGTACGGAAGTTCGAGAAATATTATTATCTATTGTAAGCATTTCCTTGAGTGTAAAATCGGAACTGATTTATGGCAGAAAAGGCGCGACAAGGCTGCCACTAAGTGACAAAACAGTATCTAAACACGCTTATCGGATCGTCTCAAGTCCCAGTTTTATGTGTAAAACTTTTGCATGCAGCAACTGCCCCCGAGAATTAATTAATGCAGTTTAGATGCCCCACTTTTCGAAAGGAGAAACCACCCCCACCACATGCAGATCTGTTTACTGAAACAGACCTAAGTAGGCTGATTTAAGGGTGTAAATAATGTACCCACAACTAATTAGGCGTTGCAGGTGAGAATTGTTCGCTAGTATTAACTCAAGACGTGATTATTCCCCGATCTTTCGCATCAAACCATTTTGTACGATCACCCAAACGTGATAATGAAGCTCTGGAACCAACAAAAGATAGTTTTCATAGGGGTTAAGGCCATATGAGGATAGACCTGTATGCGAAGCAATTATTGCCTTAACAACGCAGTTCATCCGAGCGATGAAAATGTTAAATCGTACTACCTAAGAACACACATTAGTGGGACAAGTGATGAGGGCATATAAAGACAGCGCAAAATGAAGGCGTTTGAATGCGTGAAAGCGCTTTGAAAATGTTCGCCGTTGCCACCGGTGCATGGAGCAGCGATTCTCAGAGGGACGTAAAAGATCCAAAGGTGAGGTCATGCAGCACAAATTACAGATGGTCAGGTCACGTAGCGGGGCTCACTGGACTCCAAACCATCTTCAGTTCCACTGTTGCTGCTTTGACATTTTAACCGTTGCTCCGGCAGTTGGGCACTGCTCATGTAATTAAAGGTTGGTATTCTGCGGCGCAGACTAGGTGGTCAAAAGATGAAAAGACATTATTTAAGCATGAGTTAACATCACAATTGCAAAAGGGCAAGAACTTGGACTATTAGTGAAAATAAAAGGCGTCCTCAATACTACCAATTATCTATCACTAGTGTTAAAATCGTATGCAAGTCTGGGAGGCTGTTCCAGACCATCCCTCCCGAGGCTGCTCTACCGACCTTGGAAGCATTAGATATATCCGCAAAAAAAATAGATGCGAAATCAATACTCACAAATTTTTACAACAAACATCAAGCGCGAATCCAACGAGAGCCAGAACAACAAGGCAAATGCACACAGCGACTACGACCAAAAGGACTAATTTCTAAAAATAATGCATCATGTTAACAAACAATACAGAAGCACCAGTACAAAGCAACAACTGTTACTTGCACCAGCAGAAGATACATTCATGGTAACAAATTTGAAAAGGTGATAATGAAGACGGGATATAGGAATATAGGGAAACTTTTGAGAAACGCAGCAGCGTTTTATGGCACAGCGCAGAACGGGCCATGCTTGACTAAGGGAATCTCAGCGTTCTATTATTATCATTCAGCATAAGCTCAAGCAACCCATGTTGACATTAGAATCCATTCATTTTAAATAACGACAAGTCTATCCAACCTGCTCTAATTAAAGTTTTAAAACCAATTCATTAAAGGCATTGTAGCGACAGTTGTAATGGCAGCAGGAAGGTTTCAAATGAGAGTCCCGTCATAAAAGGCGGGTTGCAAAGTAGTTTGCATTTATCTACGATCGATGATTGCATACAAACATTCAAAATTGAATGGAGTTGGTGATAGCAAAATATTTGTAAAACTCACGTAGACAACTGCAGTCTTTTTCTCGCAATGCCTTCCCCACCAACCTGACGGACAGTCACAGATGTAGGTGCCATCGTTTCCGGATAAGTCTCTACACTTCCCTCCGTTCTGACAAAGTGTTCGGTTGGTCAACATGGCGACCAAACAGGGAGGCACACGTTGATCGCACCGGATACCACGCCATTCGGAATCGCAAGTGCATTGGAAGGAAACATTGTAATCTCCAGCTGGAGAGCATGTCCCATGGCTTGAGCAGGTATTATATTCTGGCGCACATGGGTTGTAACCCCGATGACATTCTGGCCCTGTGTGAAAGAAGAATGGAACGATCGAAATTTCCTGCTCGAAACAGTGTTAGCCAAAGTTCCTCCACCATAACATCATTATAACAGCTACCACATAAGAAAGAGTCATTATTTGCTTTTACTGACTTTATGCTGCGCTTAAGACCCATCGTTAAAATTTCCTAAGAGAACTACAGGTGTGCTATTTGAAAGGTCTTCCAAATCTTGCAAATTTACTCCCATTTCATTCACCCTTACTAAATAAAGCAATTGCGATCCCTCTGCATTAACTTAATTGAGTGGCTGTAACAAACGCAACAGGAAAATATAGTCTCTAAAGCTACAAACCAAAAGTATGAACACAGCGCTACTTACGGCCAAGGCCAATGAACCCATTTTAGCTGTTATAAGCGAAATTACTGATAGGTAGCAGATTTTGTATATCTTAATGAACCATATTCAAAAAGGTTGGGACCAGTGTTTTGGGTTAAGTATAGAGTGATAAGCAATTTTTTGTGTCTTAATGTTATGTCCAGCTACTGTCGCATGAAACGTTGATTTCAAAGTTCCACTGTATCCGACGTTAAGCCACTTAATTTGCATTTCTGTAGGTTGTTCTGAAATGGACAAAGCATGCCACACAGAACCGAACTATCCTGGATCGGCCTTTAGGTTAAAAGACTGGCTTAATCAGGAAAGGAAGAAATCACAGAAGGTGAAGCGTGGTAGATTCTTGCCTTTAGTCTGGCGAAAAATGGGCGTTTTGTAGCAAGCTACAAAATCCTAGTTAAATTAAACTAAATATTAGACAATGCGGACGAGCTTGTTGATGGTAGAATGTGTGAAAAGAAAATAGAGTACGTGATTGGATTTGCCCTAATCTATTTAAATTAATCAAGGCAAGTTTTCAGCGTGTAAATTAGCATGCTCAACATTTTAAGATCGCGATTCACAAACATCTTAATATGACTGATTAGAGTAAGAACATCCATCTAGCCTACGCGTGTTCCAATATTGTCATTGTTTTCGACTTCTAATCCAACTTGCACTCTCCATTTAGCCTCGACAATATGATGATGGGTGTTTAGGCCAATAACATTATGGTTATTTACCTTTGGAATTCAAACACCAGCACTCAAAACCGGAGAGGGTATTTTTGCACTCGGCGAAGTCAGCACATGTGTGATTGAGGCAGTAGTCTCGGAGGTCACAATCGTCACCCAAAAAACCTAAAGACACATTTCAGACATTAGCGCAATGCTTTTGCAGTCAGTAAACGCATTCAATGTAACACACTCTCTTCGTTTTAAAAAAGTTTACTTGCATTTTAATGTTCTAGACTCCTACATTTAAATTTATTTTAGTTGGACTTTAAGTTAGCGGTTCCAAACTCACGCAAACATGTTCATTTTTGAGCATTTGTTAAACCATGGTAAAGTGGACAGGATTTGTAAAAATTTACTCTCAATTTCGGTTTTATCCTTGTAAAACTAAACAGAACATAGAGTTGTTCAAATGCATAAGCGATAAGTAAAATCATGTTTCCTTAAAATGGGCTGTGCCATCTGCTAAGAAGGTTATTATGCATGTTAGAAAAATATATACAAACACGTGTATCATGCATTGGGTGGGTAGGATAGACAGACTCTATTGCACAGCACCTCGTCTGCACTTTTTATAGCCGTTAGCATCGCAGGCGTAGCGTTCTGGGTCGGGTATGCACCTCCGACTGCAATCACCGCCGTAGTAGAAGCGCGCACAAATGATGTGGCCGTAGCTCTCAAGTCTGCAATCAAATCGCAAGTTCACAGCATGCATAAGTGGATCGACTCACTTATTTTAAGGCCTACACAATCGAAATCAGGAGGATTTAGTTAAGGGACTGTGCCGCGGGAGTCTATGACCAATGCTAAGCCTGTTACCTGATGGAAAAAGTAGTGCAGACGGTTAACTTTAAAGCTCTTATGCAAGACGCCTATACATGGCAATCCGCACCAAAATGATGCACATGTAGACGTCTGACCCCGAGGGTTTACGCTTGAAGCGCTCAATCCAGGGGCTACTTGCATTGCAACATTATGCGAGGTTAGTGTATTTTTCCCATGATAGTAAACATTTTGTGTCTAGAGTAAATAGAAGCTCTGACTGAATCAAAAAGGGGGCATTAATAGTGGTCTAAAGAGAATAGGACTACCTAGCCTTGTTAGCAAAAACAATCTCCTCTCGAGCCATGTGGAAAGCGCTTGGAGTGTTCTGCATTTCGGCGACGACGAGGTTGCCTCTAAACTTGGCTATTCGATCGGGACTTTTCGAGGTGTCCTCGTCCCACACCTCGACAGCTACGTCCAGGATTTTCTACACAAAGGAAACCTTTTGCACGTTTAGTTGTGAAACTCGAAACTACCTAAATGATTAAGCTTGCAGATTTTTATAGAATCCTTAAGTTTGCGTCTTAAAAAAGCACTTTTCCCTTGAATATTGAGCAAATTGTCTACCCATTTCGTTCCAAAGATTTTTAAGTCTCTGAGCTTGAAAGTAAGACTTTAAATAAATGATTTCGAGCGCACATTCATACATTGTTTTAAAATGCTGTAGTAAAACAAAATTTAGCATCCACGTCTTTTGTTGCAGACCTGTTGAACAGCATTGCAATGTGCAGTGTTGCTTGTTTGCATGTCTGTGGTTACTTTTGGATAAAGGGGCGGCAGAAGTAAGGCAGACGTGTGTACGCTTCATACCAGTGGCCTTAGACGCTTCTATTCTACCTCAGAGCTGTGTCTCAGCTCGTCTTTAGAGTAGGCGGAAAGCAAATTTAATCTCAATGGGCATTCATTCTCATTCTCATTTCCACAGTTGGGAGGTAAAACCCTAGCGAGGCAAAGGAGGCAAATGTAAGACGGATAAGAAAGTCGGTGACGTTCTCTGTTGGGGAAACTGAAGGTGAAATAGAAGAAAGCTTTTGGCAAATGAGCCACCAAAAAACAATTTGTCCAACACACTTCTGTGTGGGCATCTATCCCATGAAAGTGTGACACCTCCGTTTTTCTCCGGCCTGGATGAATGCTAAGGAGGAAGAGAGAATTGGGATTAAAACACTACCCTCCATGTATACTGATTAATTTTAGTTTAGTCGCTACGTATTGCTATAAAAAATGCTCAGATTTGATGGCTGACACGGAAATCTGATGAAAGGCTTCCCAACGACGCCAAAATGGCCAAGGCGAGCGTCAAAGAGTACGCTTTGAAAAGGAGAGGAGATGGATACACCCCTCCCTGACTTACTGACTCCTGATCGCGGTAAAAATTTCATTAAATGCTTACAATGGAATTAAAGGGGAAATTTTACAAATGAGTGAGATAATACTTGTGTGTGCAAAGAGTAATCATTTTGAGAGACGTATCAAAATGCAAAAAAAGGCACTTAGAAGCGGAATAAAGTTACAAATCAAGTGCAAAAATCGGTGCTTCTTTGATGAGCTGCAGCATTGTTGGAATAAAGCCCAACTTTTGTGCTCGAAATGCTGGGCATTAAAGTGTTGAGGAGAGGCTTTATTTTCCCATCCCCTAACTTACAGGAACAGGACTTTTAAGGGGAAATGAAATTGCCGCTTGACCGACATTCGCGTTCTCCCACAACCCCGTCCGATGGAAATACACATCACAGGACCTTAAAATGAAAGAGGAATTTAAAGACGTACCCATTACCCTGACTTGAAATACAAACAGTTAGGTAAACGTCACATTTCGTGTACGGCCACGGGTCGCAGGTCTGTCCATGCAGCAGCCTTCCGTCTTGACTTTCAAAGTAGAAACTCAGTCTCACTTCACCGACCATTTCCTTAGGCAAGAAGAGAAATTATTGCATTGTACAGTCCATGAAAAAGACAGAACGGAAACTCAAACTACCATAACGACTCTCAGTTAATTTTTTACTTGGACTCATAAAGCATTTGTTTACAAATTTTTAAAAAGAAGCCTTCACTTTAGTTAATCCATCAAACTTGTCAGAAAGTGTGTTTCTGTTTATAACTTTTGGTTAAAACCTACAATACAATATGTATTAAAACGAGTTAATTTGGTGGGACAACTGAGCTCTCGCTTTTGACCGGCCTTTAAAGCATTCGGAAACAGTGTGAAAATGACAAACTACCTCTAACTTCAGTGAGTTATGTCGCCCTTTCTCAATGCCGACTGCAACGCTTCATATGTTTTCGAAACACTTTTCTTACCACACAGTAGCGGAATTTACTCACAAAATATTTAAGCCAAATATCTGCCACATGTTCGTCTTACGATTGGAAAACCCTGTTTTCTAAGAGAACTTATTCGCAATACATGATTTGACAAGTGATGTGACTACTTCACTTCACGTTCATGTTCCATTTTAAGGTAATGGAGTGGAGGCGTTGCTTACCTGCGAGAGAACAGCCAAGGAAATGCTGGCAAGCATGAGAAGGAACCGAAACAGAGCTGACACTTCCATATGACCACACCGATGGCGAAGTGACAAGCCAGTGTGTCCGGGCGTACGCTCTGCGTAATGCCATGATCAATTTCGATTAGAAAATGACATTTGTAAACAAAGGATATGCATTGTGTATTCGCAATCAGCAGAAAGGTTGACAAGTGGTGTGCGGTTGTAAGTCATAAATTGAAAGACATTCTTCAAATCAAGACATCGCTGTAGAAAAATTGTGCTAACTATCTAACGGATCTGTATCTGATGTGCAAAGATATGGCATGATATTGCAAAAGTTCCAACTGGCATAGAAACGAATTTAAAATTAATAGCTTGCTAAGAAATTGCTAAATCATTCATGAAATAGCCTAACTTTGTCGCAGAATGGATCACCACCTTACTTCAAGGAAATATTATGATGCAATGTTTGATAGACCGCTCGAATGAGCGGCAGCTACGTTTTTAGCCATCCTGCTTCTGCCTCGTGGATTAGGCTTCGTGTCACAATAAGGCTCCACTTCTACACTTTCTGCCCAAACATAGGCATTAGTCCTAGTCCAATGCTCCTCATTACACGGTGGAAAGTCACAGGAAGCTAAAAATGAAACCTTTTTGTCGTGTTATTTTTTTCTACAAACGGATGCTATGGATTTCACGAAGGAACAAGTGCAATCGTTGGTAATAAGTCTCCAATAAGAGGTAATGCAAGGGTTAGTCTAGGCAGAACGTCCCACCAGAGGGTCAGAAACAAGGATAAATGGCATAAGACATGGATTGGCACTTAACTTAAGAAGCTAGGACAGTAACAATTTGTTAATATGACCACGATATGTTGGGAAGTTGCATTGGTTTTCACCTGGTTCGTATTCCCGTGGGCTGGCCTTCGCACCACGCCAAAGTCCCATCCTTTCTTCTCCCCTAGAATAAATATGTATTTAGTCTAAATTAATGCCTTATTTCTTCTCCTATGGTGGAAACGGAAAGCGACTCCACTTTTTACACCACTTCACTTCTAGCATCCAGCGTTTGTGGTATCCATCTACCGTGCGAAGGAAAAGCTTGTGAATGGGATGAAGGAATCTCTGATTTCTTTACAAAAGAAGACTTAAGACTGATTTCTGCATTTGACTCTGTCTATTCTCCGTGTTGCTAAGATAAGGTGTTAACAAATGAAATGACGCCGTGGCGGACGATCAGAAAAAATGTTCGCATTGGAATTCTTAATGCTATATCCGCGTATAGATGCCGTAAATGGCACTACTTCTGACCTTCTTTCAAAAAGGACTGTGCCTGATTCTGTCTTTACCATTAAATTTCTACTTAGTGTCCTAACCTATGGCCCTATAAGCAATTGGTGCCTTTGTTTCCTGATTGTAGACAGAATGTAGTTCCAGATTCAAGCGAAGTTGCTGAAGGGACCAAGTACCATTCCTGAGTCACATGGTAGCTGATATCAGGTGGTCACTTTGGTATATGTCGAATCATTGTATGCGTGGGCTAAGATTGAGTCCACGAACAGGCATAGCGCTACATTCTTCCCTTAGAATGCATTTAACCAGTCCGACTTATTGCTTTTTTCTATCAGATGAGAACTCTCAAAACACTACAATATTAGGAGTATTTAATTTTGGGCCGTCCAAAGCCAATTAGTCTCGAGAATAAGCTGTCAAGTGTCTTCAAAGCATCTTTTGCCTTAGCCATTATTGGTGGCAGTATTTAGCTTTAATGTATTATTTGTCCACCAACATAATTTCGAGATCTAACGAAAAGCAAAGTACTAAGCATAAAATAAAACAATTAAATTTTTAGTCTGGAAACTACTGGAGGCAAAAATTAAAGCATTGTAAAGAGAACAAAATAATGCTCCAATGACACTAGTTTGTACAAATGAATTTAATCAACGCCAATAAGGACATGATCAATTTTTTATTATTCTACTGCTATGTTATACACTTGCTTGTGTTTATCAGCTCTACACTTTTTTTATAAATGACCCTGAAAATTTTCTAATTTTATAAGCGCAAGGTCGTTTGCGTAAGAATTTTGGGTAAATAAGGGTTTTCATTAGAGGTTTTAATTAAGTAAGCATTCATTATGTTCATTCTTTTACCGCCCTAAGCATTGTATTAGTTCCTATAATATTTTAAATGGTGTACATAAGGTAGTGTGCAAAAATGTCGTGAAAATCTGTTGTGAGCAGCAAATTCCTTTGGTCCTTCGAGGAGAAGTTGTCTGTGCATTTTCGTTGAAATTTATAACTTTGCGGAAGAGTTTGCCGTTTTAGTTCTACTGATGAAATTGTTAAGGCATTTTTCAATATATAGGCTTTGGTCGATGTCAAAATAATTCTTGTCTACCCGTATTTGACTCTCAACTGGCATTTTATGTGTCTATTAAGGTATTTGCTCGGCATCACTTTATTTTTTTGTATTTTAACTTTATATCTATCTATTCTTTTAAGGCCCTTAATTAATTTATCATGAAGTATGTTTCGTAAATCTAGAAAGCATTAGCACAGTATGATTTCATAAAGTGCAATTTTTGAGGTGATAATTTTTGGAGTATTTAACGCTGCATCTTTCAAATCAACTCACCTGGGTGCGCTTTAATTGCGTCCTCCATATTACAGGTGTCATTTTAACATTTAAACCCAAACATTCATGCTCTAAATTTATTGACCTCTACTAAATTTCGCTAGCTTAAAATGAGTTGTTGATTCTCTTAGAGATCCATCTTTTTTTCTAAAACCTTTAAGTTATTGTTGTTATTTTGCTTTCTTGAATTTTAAAAGTTCCTTTCGAACAACTAAATCTAACTTGGTGCAAAGGGTAAGGTCCATTACTTTTTAAATTGGTGGTGCAAACCGCGAAAGGTAGATAATTAGCATATTTTGTTAAACCGCATCAATGTGCTAATTTATCTTTATCAAAATGGTTTGCCTTCTGGACTCTAATGGTCACTATTGATGAAAGAACCAACCACTTTACAATACACTTTAACTCCTTTAGGTCATGCTATTCCCCTAATCAGCGAAGTTAACAAAGTTGGCATTTCGTTCAAACACTAGGGATGTCGATGCTGCATTCCGCCTGCGAAGTTTCCAATAAGATTTGGTCTAGACATTTCTCCTAAATGTTAATGTCCCATGTCGAAATTCATTTTCACACAGGCCGGTGGAATGAATCACCTAATTTGACGCTCTTTGCTAAATAAGGGGGAAATAACGCATGTATTTGGCAAGGTGGTTCGAGGTTGTTTAGCAACTCGGTGAATTGGGATAATGATGCCCCCTTTGCGTTCCGCGCTGGCACCATCGCACCACATGTAGCGCAGTAGTTGCGCATTCATTCAATCCCACGTCTTACGGCACAGTGATGAATAATCGCTGCTACAAGGAAAATAAATTAGACAAGAAAATTTTACCAGCTGAATCATCACTCAGGGAACCAGCACAATAATTATTCCTTTGTGACTCAGGGTTGCCATTGGGGGCGCCTTTTATCCATTACTTTGAAAATTAAGCAATGTAAATCTCATCATCACCTTCCTGTCAAATAGAAGCTTTTATTGAATTGTTTTTAGTTAAGACAAATAGAAATTTTGGGGAACCAATATTCTTGCTAACTAAATTGATTACAAGTGGAGTATCGTCATTCACAACTAGTATTTCACACTGTTTAAAATTTTTATATGCGAACAATTGCAATGCATAACTTTAGTATTTTAGTTTAAGAAAATGGTTTAACATTGACAAACTGTCTTAGCACTAAATTTGCACCAAAATGTCACCCGTCACTGGCGATTTCTCCTCGCAAAGTAATAAATCATGCAATGTTGTTTGCCCACACTTGGGATTGCTTCTAAGTAGGGTAAGGAAAGTTGAAGGAAGTTGGATGGACGTCACAAGGGCCAAGGCACTCACTTAAATGCAAATCACAAAACAAAAACAATCAGCGCTCTTCGCAGAAGCTTTCCACCTCGCATGCACATTTTTACAATTTTTTTTTTACATTTAAAGCCTCGGGACCCCGAGGTAACCCAAACTGGGGGAACTTTTGCTTCAAATGAGTGTGTACATGCATTAGATGTAATAAAAGGAATTTTTTACAGTCTGCACTGCTTTTTCGGCATGGTAGTAGTGAATGATGCATTCTTGAGGTGCTTTCTTTGTCTCGTTCATGTGCGCAAGTGGATCCAAAAAATGCCTGGTCTGTGGAGAAGATAAATGTAAATTGAAAATAATAATGCAAAAATATACGTTTTGCTAAAACTGGATGATTAATTTAATGTCAAAGGGGTTAAAAAGGCGAAAATTGCTGTCAATGCCATCAGTCACGTATAAATGATGCCAAGCAGTTTTTATTGTTGTGCCGCAAATCCCATCAACACGATGCGTGAATCCATTTTCCGTCAAAATTACATGTTTTTGTAAATTTTAGGAAATAGTTGAAATTAAGAAAAGATGTCTTAACATTGTTAAAACAATTCTGGTGTTTGCATGTGCTTTTATAGTTGTCCAAAGTGCGCATTTTATTGAGGTGAAGGATTGTCTAAAACTACAGCCCATTCATTAAAATTTGACCCTAATTTGTGCATATTTTGTGTGTCTTTTATGATCCAAATAGTGGAATCAATCCAAGACAATCAAGCGATTATATCTATGCACAAATATAAGGAGCTTTTTTTAGAATGGAACTGTCACAAATAGAAAATGCACTGTCACGAGGAGCGACGGTGACAGTTTGTTTATAAAGCCAACTTTTTATTGATTTAGGGCCATCCTCTATGTCGAGTTCACCAGAAGCAATTCTGGAATATCGTCAGCAGCCATTGCTGGAACTCGTTCACTCGGAAGAGAACTACGTGCAACAACTTCAGCTAGTTCGTGATACCTATATGACGGTGGTGAATACACAGAATTTATTGGCCCCAACACCTTCTCTTGCACGTAGTGAGAGCTGTCGGTCTGAGTACTCCATTGTTTCTAGTCCATCTTCTCCCTCACCTCCACCGTCTCTGCCATCGCCACAATCACCACCTCCGCCGACACCGCCGATGGAATTAGCCAACCGCTGGCGGGTGGTATGGGGCAACTGGATCCAGCTGACCGAGTGGCATAGCCAGTTTGTGGAGAAGCTGAGGAGTGCAGTCTGCGAGCAGCCTGACAATGTGCCACGACTATTTCTCAACTCGCAGTCACGATTGCGCTCCATGTACATGAAGTACTGCGAGAATTACTCCAAAGCCGTTGATCTTGTAGCTCAATTCAAGGGCTACTTTGAGGATTTACGACGCTTCTACTTTGACAAGAATGACATCCTCTCACGCCTCATGCAACCCATCCAGCGAGTCACGCGTTACCAACTTCCAATGACAGAAGCGCTCAAATTGACGGAACAGGCGGGTGCTCCGGAGTGTGGAGTGTGGAAGGCGGCTGTGGCGGTGTTGAAAAACGTACCCAACGATGTTCAATTAATGTTGGAGGTTAGTTTCAACGTGTTTTTATTCCCATTTTACAAGTTTTTCTTGAGCCTAGTCAATCGCACCACTTGTCACACATTTAACCCAAAAACATTTAACTTTGAACGCCACATTTTGGTTTCTCTAACTTCTTGTCAGCCAACGTGTAAAGCGATAAAATTCATTAATTACATTCGAGATTATAAAAATACTACCGGTGTTCGTTTGGACAAAAGTACGTTTTTTTCTACTGAGAGCGCTTTTAGAAGATGAGAATGATTGTTGCAATCGTCTCCTGCTCAACCACATTTATGCTTAAACTTTGAGGTTTTATAACTATTTCTCGTGCACTCTGACATTTTCAAATAAAACTATGCATGGTTAGTGCATCTTCCGGACTCCTAAATGCTTCCAAAGGGAAGCACTTGGGCAAATGTCAGCGGATACCTCAGCGGAATGCAAATCCTTTCCAGATGTGGGAAGGCAGTCACTACTGCCTGGAAGCGTCACAGTCTTTTTAGTTTACCATACACCGGGAAGTTGGACTTCTATTATTAGTCCTCACACCATTACCAACACTAGTCGAGCTTTTTATCAAGGGGAGCAGAAGAATGCCTTTGCATTTTATACGAATAATCGCACACCCATAAGCGCTGAACGCAAAATGGACTTTGTAATATTATCTGTTTCTATAAATGATTGGAGTTTGTTTTTGAGGGTTTGATGAGCAGCGAAAGTTAGTAATTTTAGGTCGTCTCTTGCTCTGAGCTAAAGCATTCACAAAAAGTGGATCTTAAAACTTGAGGCCACCGACATTGTGCAGAGGTCCTCCAAAACAAAAGCTCAAGCAAATAAGGCGCACATTGCAGTTGCTCACCTTTATTGAGACAACAGTTAAGATTGTGATTTTTTTTGGAATCGATAATTTTTGCTCTTACTAAACGGGTTTGATCGGTGAGGTACCACTTTGAGGCTTAAATGCATTTCAGTAGTAATGCATAGTGAAACCAACGACTTATTTAAAATCGTGACAAGTTAGAACTAAAAGATATTAATATTTTGTGGCTACTCAGAGCTCGATAAGCTGTTTGTTTTTAAGGAAGTGAAGTCCCGTTACACCCTTCACAGAGTTGCTTTAGAGGGAGACGAAAAAGTGGTCGTAGATCAAAGGTGAAATTAGACTGTCCCATGTAAGTGCGTTTAGCGGACTCTAGTTTATTATTATATTAAATTTTTCTTCAAAGTTTTACTTTTGTATTAATTTTTAATTTTGCACATATAAAAGTACCGATTTGTGCAAAATGAAGTTAAACTTTTCACGTAGTTGTAGAAATTTTGACTAAACACTTTCCTTCGACTCGTCCATTTCAAGCCTACTTTAATGCATTTTGTTTAGCAAAAGGTATTGTCATTTCGAAACCCCCAAGCCATGTCAAGAAAAAGTGCTTATACGAAAAAGTCCCAAAACTTTAACTGGTGAAAGAAGAACTGCATTCTTGCCTGATCACTTTTACGAGGCATTGAATTCAGAGGGACGACATCCTGGGCTTAGCGTGGATCTCCACTCCAAACAGCAGCACTTGAGGCTTTGAAAGCTCAAAGAATGTTGGGGTTGGACGAATTGTTAAAATGCAGTGCTGTAGAGCTACAGCATTTAAGGGGAACTAAAAAAATTAGCGAGGTTTTGAGATACTTACCAGAAAACCAATGCTCTCTTTGGAAGGAAGCAAAAAACGTGAGCAATAGCACTTTAATTTTATTACGAACCCAACTTTATACGCTGGAAAACTCGTGACTCCCTCATTGCTTTGTCAATTTCAAGGACAAAGGAAGTCGGTGTGGATGAGGAAGAGCCACCGTAGGTCGGTCATTTTTTGTGCCCTGCAACTTCTTACAACCCTTTCCTACCGGCTGTGCTGAGCAGTCAAATATCTTCTGTAGCCTGTTTTGAACATTGTTGGAATGTCTGTTTCAAACTGATTTAGTCCTTACTGATCTCAGGCCATCTCGTTTTATTGCCTGTGTACACAACTTGCACCAGCATTTATATGTGAATGAAATGTAACCTTGCATCCGAATTGTCGTCCATAAAATGGTGTAAGTCGTTTTTAAATTCGCATACCCGGATTTGATGTTTTCATGCTCCTTAGCCTTAAAACATGTTAACTCGAGGCCTACTTATTTAGGGTAATCAGTAGTATATTCACCATATAAATCACATCTTTTTTGTGATTTAAATATGCTAGCTGATTTCGGGAATACCTCCCCACCCAAAGTGCTTTCCTTTAACTTATGTTGAATAAAGTGTGGGAATCTTTCTATTTACGAACGCACAGCAAATTTGAATTCTTTCAAAATTGACTGTGAATTGTTAAATGATTTAAGCTTCATTCTCGAATTTGGAAGGCAAAATTGAATGAGCCGTTTGATCAGAAATTGTACTTCCTAAATAACTTTTATTTATTGCTCCGTGGGATGTAATCGTGGCCGTAGCTAAGAGTAGCAAACCAAAGTCCTCGATGACATGCGGTTAAGGGCGCTAAGACCTCATTGAAGTCGGGAGAGGAGTCAATGCTCGAGCAAAATGTACACATCTCAAGTACGGTGAGGTCTTAAACTGCAGAAGTGGTTCGATTAAAACATGAAAAAAAAAAATCTTTCAAGTGTAGCATCCCCCATCCTCCTCCATTCATCTCCTTCTTTAGCCAACATCTTGTGCTAACTTGCTTACTTTGTGAGTTTGTAATGCCACAACAGAAGGTCTACTGGGTCTGGACTTTCGATTTGTTTAAGGTGGATGATGGAAGACGGGTCACTTTGTAAATTCGGGTCTGGTCCTAGAAAAATCCTATCTTAAAACAGAATTATGCATCCTGCTGAATCCACGCAGCACAACACAAATAGTAGAGAAGTGGATCATGGAGTGCAAGCAGACTTTCAAACGGTTCCAACAATTAGCGTTCCTTTAGTTGCTGATAACAATCTTGTAGATCATGAAACTTGTATAGTTGCTGAAAGTATAAGTCTTTTAGTGGAAGGTGCCTTCAGTTTCGCTTCCAAAGGTTACGCTAAGGAACCGGTTAAAATCCGAAATGAGTGCCTGTGGAGATGGGAATGGCACTCCTTTTCCACCAATTCTGTTCCACACTAGCAGTCCACCCAATTGGGAGCTTATTGGTTGATCTCCTTCCCAAAGCACAATCTTAGCCTCATTTTGAAGATGTCTAATATTTCTTCTTTACTACCCTTGGAGTGAAGCAGACATTGAAGGGTTCACGAATGCAAAGTTCCCATGATTAGCAGACTGTAAGGCTTGACGGCTTAGCTGACGCGGCTACGCGCCACACTGGAGCCCGATTTCCAGACTCGACAAAGGCTTATTGCCTGAACACCGTCTATGCAAAAACTAATGCCATAAGGAAGAGCTAGAGAAATCTCACAAGTATGTGTTCGAACGAGCAGCAAAGGATGCCAAAAAAAATGGACGAGGCAAAAGTGGAAATGTCTCTCTTTCCCCTCCCTTTGACCCACCCTCTTCATGCTTACGTCTAAGTATTTTCACTGTTTTCATTCTAGTACACTTCAGTAATGAAATACCTTTTAGCCATGGTTTTGAATTTGCCTCTGTTAAAGTTAATTTAATGACACAAGTTGGAGGAACAAATTGACGCACTGTGCAGACCAGTGAAGTCGCCCACAACTGCTGCAAGGCAATTTGATCACTTGTGGTTCACAATGCTTGCAACAAAAATAGCTCTTACTGTTGTGTTCTGTCTGTGTCAAGAGATTCGCCTCCCCAAAATTCCCACATCCCTCGAAATGTTACTTGTTATTGTTCAAAAAAGTGTTCAAAAGTGTACCAAGAAGTAGTGGAAAAGTACCATTTAATATTAGCACCTCCAAAATTGGTAGATGTAGACCATGCCAAGCAAAACTGCTGCTCTCCTTCAAGTCAGTTATAGCAGACCTTGAAGGGAGGAGGTGTCTGTGGCTCAAATGTCCTCAGGCTGAGGAGTCGCGCCTTTCCATGCGAGGCATCAACTCTGCGCCAGGAAAACGGCGCCTAGCACCGCCACAGCCAAGAGGCACATCTCCCTCCAGATTTCACAAAACTGACATGCTGTGTGACAACAAGAATTTGGCAGACGTAGTAAAGAAAACTACAAACACTTTATTTGTGATGTGAATTTTGGTCAAATTTTGCATGTTGATGTCAGTCAAATAGATTTTTAACTCCACAACTAATTTTTTAAGGATTAAAAAGAAAAATTAAACAGGAGTGACATTTTCTTAGCCCTGTTGAAAACAAAAATTATTTTTACTAAACTGCACTACATTGGAAGTCGTTTTGAGTCACAAATTCGCCTGCAATGGCTCGACTTAGCATTGTTGTGCATTGCGTATCTTCCAGTCTTAACCTTCAAAGTAAAAAAGAAAATACTTTTCCAGCCAAATTGAATTTCCTATGGCCCCAAAATGCAGTTTATTATTTTTGACCAGTGGTAAAAATAGGAAAACCTGAATCGGTTTTTCTTGAACCAAGGTGGCAAACAATACTGTCCTCTTTCAAGTCACTTTCAGTAGACCTTAAAGGAAGCAGGAATTGGCGCTTCAAATGCTTCGTCTCTCGGTGTCAGGAGGACGGCGGTTAGCATTTGTTCAAGCCGAGGGACATGTCTTTTCCTAGGCTTCACGAAAATGACATTCTGTGTGGCAGCAAGGGTTTGGCATCGATAGAAATTAAGAGAAAAGTAAAGTATTTTGCTTGAGATGCAAGATTTGGTCAGATTTTACGAGTTGCCGGCAAGAAGGGAGGCATTTTCAACCTACTTTTGAGTCGTGCGACTGATAGGCTGGGGATTACAACGAAAAAGGGGTAGCACCTCCTTTGACCTGTCAAAAATTAAATTAATTTTACCAGAAAACTTAAAACGACTCCGCCAAAACTGATTCTCCCTTCCTGCCAACTCAGGACTCTTTTTCTGAGGTTTTTCTCTTTTTGTCTTATTTGGCATTTAAAGGGATCACAAGCTCGAATGGAAACCGAAAGAAGGTGAGGACGTAGCTACGGTGGTCCCTGCTCGATTCCTAAGCGCCGCATTCGAATTGAATTTGCCACCTTCATCCACTATGGACAATTTAAACGCACATTATGCACTGTATCAAGTTTTATAATCTTTCTTTATTAAGTACTGAAACTTGTATGAAAAGTTGGATGGAATTAACTTGTCAATTCTAAGAGGACACGCCATTGGAGTGGGTGGCGCACGCGCAGGTTTCCACCATCAAGAAGGTGACAATCCTTCTACACCGGAACTGAAAGTGATTAACTTTGATCGGGTTGGGATACCATTGCTTGAAAAAGAGAGGAGGAGGAGGAGGAGGAGAGTGGTTTACTGGCTATATTTTTGGGTACACGAACTCCCTGCTGTTATTCCCTCGTCGGCACACAGCAACCCTTTGGCGTCCAGGGCGTCGGTGGGATTGTGTGTCGTCCTTGCAAAGAATTAATTATGGAATGCCAGTGTAACACAAAAAAAAGTGTTGCCCATAGTTAAAAATTGATTCCACAAATTTAAGAGATTTTTTTACCTTTGACAGTCTTTAATGCTTAATTGCAGCCTCTGGCAGGTGTGCAAAAAGCTTTCTTGTAATGATTGCAACGTCAAAAAGTGACTATTACCTAAATTAATTTAATAAAAGAGATTTGTTTATCCCATATCTTGGTCAAGTCGTTTTAAATTTGATTGTTTAAGGAATGTCAGCAATTATTTAGGGGTGATTTTAATCCCCTAGGCGAGGGGGTTGAACGGTCACTCTTTTTGGGCGGGGCGGCTTGTGAGGCACGACTTGGTTATGGGCAGGGGGAGGAAGGAAGGCCTCTCAACCCTTCCTTTAGATCCTGATAGTTTGACATACAGACAAACATTGTTGAGAAAAAGAAAGTTTCAGTGACACCTGTTTAAGGGCCTCATTCGTCAAGTTTGCAAAACACCGAGCGGAAGGGAGGCGTCCCGCATACCACCCGCCTTTCATACTGAAGTTTTTCAGGAGAAATGAATTTGGAATTGAAGTAAACAAATTCAAGAAGGAGAATTTATTTTCATCTTGTCAAATTCGGATGCGCAAAACAGCAGATCTTTTGACATTCGCTAGTCGAGATGCACGTAAGTGAGAATGCCGCGGACATAAGTCTGACCGGTGCGTTGTCGCTTATGCCTCCAACTTGAGAGTTGAATTGCATCACTCTTCACCCTTGTTGCTCATCCACATTCTTTATGAAATACTAAGAAAAAAAAACCTTTTCTACATTAGGTTATTTGTAAGGTCTTTTCCGAATTGGCCAAATATGATCGCCAGTCCACGCAGCCTATCTTCTAACAATGCCTAATCGAGTCAATTTTATAGTTCGTAATTTATGGACTAGTTCGGCAAACATTTCTGTTTACTCTTCGTTACTAAGCAAAGAGACAAAGATGACGTGAAAGGGAGAACTGGAAGTGGATGATTTAAGTTGACTGTTTGATTGGATTTGAAGAGGAGGAGAGATTAATGACAACGGACAATGTTCAGGTCTGTCATTTAAAGAGAATCAGAGGGTAGGAGGAAATCACACCAACTTTGATGGAATGTAAGTGCTAAAAGAGGGCATTTCTTCATTGACAGGTCAACTTCACAAAAGGGCAAACCAAGCACTGACCACACATCACAAAACAAAAGCTTTAAATTTTCAAGGCTCATCTCTAGCCATTTGAAATTTCCGTGGTGTTGAAACCATCACTTGATGGAGGACTTGGGAGGATGTTAGTATTATGCTCAAAATTGCAAGGATGTGAACCACAAAACTTCTGCTAATCAATTTAAAAGTGATGCATTTGACAGGCCGCACAAATAGTTGGATACCCCGGCTCGGTGACAAATCAGGGGAATTTGCGTCTCTTCGGTGCCGTGTACGTGGCTCGCACCACAAGGGCCGATCTCCAGACCGCACGGACAGCGGCGAGACAGGTGTTGGTCAAGTCCAGCACTCACTACTCCTACTCGCAGGACAGCTCCTCCCTCGTGGTCAAACGCAGGGCGGTGACATCTTCCTCCTTCATTCGACTCAACAATGACCACAAAAACATAGAATGCAGCCAATGTCGCCTTCTGACCAAATGTAATTCGCTCCACCTTTCCTTTTCAACTATCCAAATTGTGGTGACATTTTGCACTCCTGGGCTTGCATAAGCTGGAAGGTGAAATCATAAAATGAAGACTTCTTTTACATTTAAAACAGTTAACATAAACGGTTTAGGCTAAACGACATTTTAACACTTGAATTTTTCACCTTTTACACCACCATTTTTCCAAATATACTCCAAAATAGAAGCATTTTTATTAAGGCAATTTACAATGAAATGAGTTTAAACTTGGAATGGGGAGCAATTGCATACCCCTTTTTCCTCAACCACTTATCACTTTAAGTCACGTTTGCAAATGCCTCGGAAAATTCCGCAGACTAGTTAGTTTGCAAGGAGATCCACCTTCCTTACCAGCTCCGCCTTATCCGCCCTACAGTCGTCAAATCTCAAGCCCAACTTTGCGTTAATGCCCCTTCTTCTGGCGACTGTTGGAAACAAATTACTTATGCAGACACTTGATTTAGTCATTTCACTTTTTATTGCTTAGATTGCGCCAGCAAAAGTGTTTTGCCTTTGACGCACCCATCATTTTATTGTGGACGGAGTAGTTAGTCAGTTAAACGGACCACTTTCAGTAGACAAGATGGCTTTGGTAGGTCGGTCACCTTTATCCACCCAATTCCTCTCAGCAATTGACTTCCTTCAAGACTTTACAACTTAAAATCATCCTGCAGTCATAAGTTGCCTCTTTTTTGGACTACCTGTAGCCGAAAATTCAGACATAGGTGGATGGAAGGATTTGATGACTGGAGGCGGCTCCACAATGAAGTCTACATTTGGGTAGATTTTTACAAGAAAATCTCCAAATCTATGCTTTTCATCTTCTGTCTAATTTGCGTCACAATGTAGGTTTTAAGTTGCAATTTTAAAATTTGTTCCTTAGCCAATCAGCGCATTTTGTGCCATCAGTAGGGCACACTAACACCCAACTTATTTTTTTTTACCTTTTTGTTTTACAAAGACTCATCTCACTTGTTTCATGATTGATGAAATGTTTTATTCCTGAGAAAAATGCTCTAATGTAGCAGTGGACGAAAGTTCTGGAAGCTTTTGGCCTTTGATTTAATCAGAACAGACAATCGCGGTGAATAACTTTGCAAAAAAAAAAAGAAACAATGGCTGACTTTTACATCGAAATATTGCTCTCAGTTAGTATTTGTATAATTTTTTAAGAGTTTATTGGGCTCCTTGCACATGATTTGCTTCAATGAAGAGAAAAATTTAAATCAACTGGCTTGATGTAGTTGGGATAAGCTTTCGAGACAAATGGACAATGTTTATAATGGGAAGGAAAAGGCTGTTGTTTCAACTGCATGAACCTAGGCTGTACCGCGGCACAGAAGTCCATAAACCTCCAATTTATGGAATGTCGCGTATTCCTCTTCGACCAATGCCTCATCATCACTGAGGACAGCACATCTTCAACCGCTGCTAACAACGCACCAGAGACCACTGCCGTGGGCAATAGTTTTCAAGCAAATTTTGGCCGTGTGGTTTTTGGTTCGGGCTCGTTGGTTCATCGGACCGGCAATATGCGGTTTGATTTGAAACCTCAACGACCACAGAGACTGCAGACCGATGACGGCAACCACACGATTCTCTTTCCTGGTGGTCGGAGTCCAGCCATTCGCAGAACCGTTCATATTCGCCGACATGGTAGTCACCTAAGCAGCTTGGAGTCAGATTTTGGCAGTACTTGGCCCAGATTGGGGTGGTCAGCGCCATCCGATCCGTTTCGCCAGTCCTCCTACAAATTTCTCCACGCTGTCAAGGTCAACCGAATGGCATTTGTGGTAAGCTCTTCACAAAAGATTCACCTTTGGTGTTTGTTTATTTAACCTGTCTTTGAAAGTAAAACTATGCATAAAGCATGACTTGTTTTCCACTCAAGTCAGTAAATAAAGTGAATTAAGGAAAATAATTATGAAGTCCACTAAAATGAGATGAGGTGGGAAGACATCTGTTCTTGGTTAGCTTTTGAGTCTGAAAGGGAAATAAAGGCGTAAAAATGGCATTCTTCTGACAAGTAACCACCTTGTGGCCATTTGACTACATCTTTTGTGCTCCAGGCTGTGGTTTATTTCTGCAACATTAAAGTTAATTAATTTTTTTACAATCAGCATTATATACATGGCTGGAATGGAAGTCTTAAGAGGTGAAAAGTTGACTAGTGACAGTGGCGCGCGTCTTTTTGGTGTGAAAACTGTTTGGACTTTTGGAGTTTTTTTTGACAAAAAAAAATGCTGATTGATAAAAATTGGAAAAAAGGTTAAAATTGTACTTAAACGAGGTTGAGTATGTCTCCATCAAAGTCATATTAATGAAGGTTTTTTTCCCTTTGCAACTGTGCATACTTTATCTTCTCCAAAGCCTTAGGAGCGATGAAAATGGTTTTCAGCAGGGATTTGCGTCAGAGTGTTTAGGGAAGGAGGAATTGTGTACCCACGCAAACGATCGGATGACTGGGTGGGTGATGCGACTGACGTCCGCTGGTCATGGAGACCTAATTATATTTGACCACCGCCAAGGCAGTCTTGCGCCCACGCCTTGCAAATCCAAATGTCAAACACCAACTCCAATCCAGTGGCAGGGTGATGTGGCACCAATGCTTGAATTCTATGCCTTCATCAGGAAGTGAAGGCTGAATCCTGGTTAGATTTGTCACCTCAGAAAGCAAAATTATGCAGTAAAATGAGGAGTGAAAAAGGGCACATGAGTAGTTTATCGCTTTGAGGCTTCCTTAAAGGCGATTAGGTTGGATGTGTGCATTTGGCATGGCTCAAAGGTCAGCCTGCTTGGCCAGGGCGACGTGACAACCCAAGCAACCGTTATCCAGATCAGCAACCCAAGCAATCAAAGCATTTCGCTGTCTTTCTTGTCGTTTACGTATCAATCCGATGTTTCTGTCGGCGAGCCTGTGTGGATCACTCACCACACTTGTCGGCAAATTGGTCAGTTATCATTCCCTTATGCAGCCAAGGAATAGTTGACCTCTGTATTGGCAATTATACTGGATTTGGAGTTTTCGTATGGTCTGGGATCTGCACTCAGTGCTAGAGGGATTCCGTTGATTCTCATGCATTTCCATGAGTGAGCGTTGAGGGGAGGTGTAGAGGCAGATTCGTAAGCGGAAGTAGCACATTCATTACAAACTCGAAAGGATGGAATTCCGCCTAGTTTCACCTAGGGAAGCACTTAAGGCAGGGCAGTCTCAAAACAAAACTTTATCAGAATGTCCGGGATCGCCGTGATATTCATTGATACGAGCCTTTCTGCAGAACACTAGAAGGTAGAAGGCAGCTTGATCCATTCAGTTACGAGAGAGTGCGCAAATTTATCCATTTCCGCTTTACTTCGGCATCGCAAAAAGCTTTTAAAAGCGGTGCACGTCAGGATGGAGGGCCTCTTAGAGTTGCGTTCGGTTTCCATCGCGTCCATTGTAGCATCAAAAGACCTCCTCGAGGATGGAAAAGGCAAAATAAAAAGGATCAGACGGTTTGGCATAGAATTTAAGCTGGACCACTCACCCGCGACTCTCTGACCACCCGAGTGACTGCAACCGAATCAAGGAGTCAAACAAAGAAGGCAATACAAGTTGGGCAAAATTCACAAGCATGGGACTTGTCTAAATTTGATCTATCAACACCAATTCAAGAGACCAAAGCTACAATGTGGAGCTTTTACTTTTTCAAAAAAAGCCTTCCTTTGCTCAATTAACCATAAAAAAGCCTTTTGAGTTCAAAACAAGCTTTGATAGTCACAGCGATTTCCAAATTTTGCTATCAAACTGTGTTCTTCGAGAAGTAGAGGCAGCAGGAGGTCGGCGGGCTTTGTATTGCACGGATATGTAGGATCCAGCTAAAATGCCTCCTTCGTGGCATTTGATGCCGAGCATTCACTGACTGAGGCAGGGGCGATTGGCGTCCTCTAAATACCCTTTTGCATGCTAACAACTTTCACCCATTTCAATGCCAAAAGAGGTGGCAAAAGCAGACCGAAATAGGAGGCGGTGGCTCACTACCAACTGTTTAGTCATTTTGAAACTAAAATTATACAATCCGACCAAAAATCACTTGCCTACGCAAATACTAAATTTGCCTTTCACAGATAATCAAAAGTAGTCCATCCACTTGACCAAAATTTCCATTTTTTAAACTTAAATTGAAGTGCGCTTAAACATTACTGTAGATTGCAATTCAGCATCTTTAAAAAGCAAAATTGCAAACACGAGTTTTGTTTGGAGCTTCTGATTAAAGTAATATTCTTCGAAATGGAAGATATAAGCAAGAGCATCATCCAATACCATGCAAGAGTTAAAAAGAGTTTTCCGTTTGATCTTTCTTGCATTAAATTTGCAATCTTTTAATCCACAGCCCTATTGGCTCTCCTCAACTATGGAGCATCTTGACTCGCCAAAGGTGAATTGCAGATTGCCACAGAAAAACGGAGCTTTTAAGACATCCATCAGCAATGACATCTGCAACACCACCACCAGCGTCTCTTCGAAGCATCCCCTTCTGTTCGAAAGCGGAGTGTTGGAGAGTACGTGCAAGGCAACCGCCTTGGCAGGATGCTGTGCCCCTGATCGCCTTTGGTTCGCGGTGGCTGATGAGTCACCTTCCAGTGACGTCGTCTTTGTCGTCGATCCCGGTGTGGAGACTGCCCGTGATGCTTGGTTGCGCGAATTGGCGGACATTGTTACGATGCAAGCCCAGTTGCAGTTGGCATTACAGAATCCGCGTCGTTTTCACTTTGTATGTGGCATGCGCCGTCAGGCCAAGACTCTCTCCTCCACTGACATGACTTCTCTCTCGTCTAACTGGCGCAACGATCAAAGGAATGCCTTCCTCTCGGCTCATTCCTCCACCACTCAACTAGTGGACGGCGACGATGATAATGACACAAATGTCGATGGAAACACTGGTAGGTACTTTAATCCTAAATGTCTGCTTAAAAGTCTAGACAATTTTTACGATTTTTGTACAATTTAGTAATGGCAATAATTTCCTGCGGCACCTTTGATGCTGCACTAATAATCCTTCAAAGTCAAGGAGAACAATTAAGGATGCTGTTCTAATTGTTTCGGGAAGCGTTTCCTTTGTTCCATAACTCTGCTTACTTTTGGTCATAAAAGTGAAAAATATTGGTAGAAGAAATGTTAAACGGTGAGTTGGGCACAATGGCGGTGCGATGTGGCAAGCTGCAGTAAACATTCAATTGTGGATTCCACTCCCTTTTACAACCTCTTACCTCAAGCAACGCGCTTACTTTCCCAAAAAAAATTAACCTCTTGTTTAAACAATTTTTTGGCAAAATGGATAGACCTGAAGACTTGAGCGTTTGTGCTATAGCAATTAAAAGTGGATCTGTGTTTACAGATGACTTCAAGGCTTACAAAAGGGGTTCCATGGGGTGTGTCTGCAATGAAGGGATCTCTGTTACCTTTTTTATTACTTTGTTTCCTTATTATGGTATGAATATTGTCTCCTTTTCTAAACAACTTACTCGTTCTTCTATTCAAGGAAGAGGTGTGGATAGCAGGAGAGGGCACAGCAATTGCATGATGGTAGGGAAGAAGCTAAAACCTGAGAAAGCATGAGGGAGGAGGATTAATAGCTAACAAATAGAATGGAATGCGACGAATGTGATGAAAATAATTTCTCTTTTCCAACCCTCTACCTTTCGATCTCCAAAATGTGAAAAATTTTAAGTCAAGTCAAAACGAACTAACTGGAATTTTATTAGGTCTTTTCATACCCCTTGTGTGCATTTATCATCACTTTTCTTCAACCTCTAAAGTAGTTTTTGATTTGGGTCAAGAGGCTCGCTTAAACGCTTTTTCATTTTATTTCAAGTAACAATATAAGTAGGCCACAATCGCCTTTGTTGTGGAGCTGAATCGGATTTGGCGAAACAACCTTTCAAGAAATGACTGTAGTGAATTTTCCTCCTCCTCCTCCTCCTCCTCCTCCTCCTCCTCCTCCTTTTGCCTCCTTCCTTAAGCTATATTGTGTGCAAGGGGTTCATTTACTTTAGAACACTTTACTGAACACGGGAGGTGCAGATGGAGGGGAGACGGTGATATGGTATTTGAAACGAGGAGGAGGAGGAGGCCAAGGCGGCGAAGTGGAAAAGTCCAGCCTCTCTTAGCGTGGGAGAGGCACAACCAGCCCTCCAGCGTGAGGCTGGAGTTGTCTTTCTGTCACCCGCTTACACGGTGCATTAAAAGAACCACCAAGCATTACAGTGGCTCTCTTAATGCATTATAGTCGAGAAAAGAAATGGTTTAATATAATTGACAGTAAATGCAAGTCACTATGAAGGTAAAACTTGACCTCTTAGGGGAAAGAAAGTGTCTTAATGTTAACAACACTTGGTGTTGACAATTTTAGACAAAATTCAGAGTTCAATCCACATCCGTGGCGTGTCTGCCCCCCAGACTGAGTGGTGGAAGCAGCTCTCGGAGAATCGGTCCCTTGAGAGATGGGTGAGTTAAGTCCTCCTCTTCCGTCCTCTCATTCCACAACATTATTTTGCTGTTGGATTAAAACATTTTGCCCGAAGTGTTGATTCTCTTCAATGCACGAAACTCGTTGGTCAATGGAAGGGATTAACTGAGGATCGCAAATGATCAGGTCACTTTTGAGCACAAAACGAGTTCCTACGTTACTCAACGTCAGCAAGCAGAATATTAGAAAAAAAATCTGAGTAAATTATGTTTTAAGACAGGCTGGAGCGGGACGTGGGACACTTTAAAGGGGTGAGGTCTTCTAGAAGTTGAGATTGGAGGGCGTTCGCCTGTCGGTGTCGAGGCTTGATTTACATTTCTCCAACTTGCTTTACCACTTTTCAATCAAAAGTAAGTCACTTTCTTCGAAACTATTCACAGCTCCTTCCTTTCGCACTTTGTTAAGTAAAATTAATTTTTAATGCGACATTAAATGTTTACATTTAAGACGATTCGAGGCCTTTACCCACTGGCAAATGATTTTCTGTCAATCGTTTTGACGATTTTACTTTGTTTGACTTTCGTTTCTCACTATTTCCCAACCTGTTACTACAGCTATTCATTTATTATCTAAGCAAAAGTGTTGCCGTTTTACTTAAGCACCTTCTGTTTTAGAAGTCATATCAATCCAACATCTCGGCTGCAAATGCCAGGCCGACGAATGGTGCTGACATTATCAGGGCAAAAGTCATTCCTCGTGACATTTGACCTTCGCCCATCTAAGCGAATTTGTGTTGAGAAGGGAAAAATAATGTATTGTTCCTTAATTCGACCTCGAATCGGGCAACTCAACTGTCCAGCTTAGACATAGTTTGGGAGAGCAACGACCATTTGGCTCCATAGATGCAGCATAGGGAGACTCAAGGATTTACTTCAAATCTCCACATCTTCATGATGGTATCCTCTTATTAAGGTGGACGAATTTTGGGAGACATTCTTGCATGATATTGATGCCACCTTTCCACGGGAGCTCTAAAATATTGCTACTAGAACCGAAGTCAATGATACTTCACCCGCATTACCCATAAATCCTTTTAAGTACTACTAAATTAAAAAAAAACTTTTTTTAGACGGAAGGTGAGGCTTCGCCCGACCGATCCCATCAGTTAGACTTTTTTGACGGTGTTCCGCATGACAGCTCCGTGCCCAACATCGTCCAAACACTTGATGACGTCTTTCTGCCCAATCCGTCGCCTAGTCAAAGGTCAACAGGAGATTCCAACCATCTTCAACTCCCTCCTGAAGGCCAACGTACGCATTTTCGGCGTCGTAGTCTCTCCCAAGGTGATGCTGAAGTCTCCACTGAACGATCGCAGTTGTCACGACAACTGGCTATTCACATCAACACTCCCTCGCCTAGTTCGCTCTCCGAACAGTCCTCCATAGGTGCAGCGACCGCAGATGCCACATCCACAAGCGGCTATGCTCACAAGAAGGTTGTAGTTGCACCAAACATTCCTCACTAGTTTTGTTTTTTTTCTAAATTCGGGCCAGAGTTGCACTAGCGTTTCTTTTTAAAAGTCAACTAACGCCACAGAAATGCAGGCAAAAGAAGAAATGCGATCTAGATTACTGTCACCTTTTTACGTTCACTCCTTCCAACCGATGGTAGGAGAGTGGGAAGTCGGGAATGTCAGCTGCGGTCGAGATGAATGTTTCTTAATGCGATTCACATGCCCACTCACCTTTCATAAATACTCCTTCCAATTTCTTGACAAGAATCAAGTGCTTGTGGTGTTTATGACACTGTTGAGTGCCTGATGCATGTGCACTTCTTAGCAGGAAGAAGTAGAAGAGATTTCAAATCAGTTAATCTTGCGCGCAGTTTTGGGTACGTAAAATTAAGCCAAGCAATGTCATCTCATTGGAAAAAAAAAGCCTCACCTTTGGCTAATAAAGTCCACTGGTTTAGGCGAGCGTGCATTTGGAAGTGTTGTTGTTTAGCCATTCCACTGGCATCAACTGCACTCTAAGAATGCAAAGTATGGGGCAAACGTAGCTAATAGAAGTGCGACTGCTTCAATGCAGTTCCAAGGTGGATGCGACAAGCCTCCATTTGTACGTATTGAGGCCGGTCTAATTATTCTCACCACCTTTTTGTTGTATGCGGGACAATTTTCACCACCTACTCTCCTTACTTTCAATTTATTACTAAAGATATTGGTCTTTTGGAGAAGCATTTGGTACCTTTCACTTGAGTGCATTAAGGACCATAAAGAATGCTAAGACAAGCTGCTTTTTAAAGCAAGCAATTTGGCATGAGGTAGTGCAAATTAAAACTCGTTAAGCATTGCAATTTTTGTGCTTTGCAAGGTTTCTCTTGCCCAAATTTCGATGCTGCATGTACTGCATTTTTTGCATTTTTACATAAATTTTTTTTTGGGGAAGGAAAAACCAAAATTGCTTGCTGGGAAGCGACATTATTGGTTGATGGGAACGGCTGGACGGCGTTTTTTTTGATGACAGACACACACATTTTAAGGAAAAAGCGACAAACCACCGTTACAACTTGTTTTATAGTAAAAATAAAATTTCACCTTTACAACCGCCTAAAGGCCGAGGCTGGAGAGAAGGCCGCTCAGCAAGAAGAACTTGAGGAATGGAAAGAAGTTCCCCCTTTGAATGGGACCGTAAATGCGATCGGATCGTGTCCACTTCCTGGATTTAACCGTCCATCATCGTCCTTTGAAATAAAGATTTTTTTGGCTAGGAGAAGTACCAAGATTTTCTCATTGAATACCCTATTTCCCCACTGCAGTGTTAAGGAGCACCTTAAATTGTGTGACGAGTATTTCACTGCCCATCCAGCACATAAAGGAAAGCAATGCCTTTTAGTTCGAGAGGCACTTGGCCTGGGCACCAAAAGTTGATAAGGCATTTGACAAACATACAGCAGTTCATCACATTGTCACATTTACTTCTATTTGCCCTTTTTGCAGAAACTGTTGGCAGCTATTTCTTCTCGTCTGCGGAGTTCAAGCCAGGTACCTTTTGCATGCCATACGCTCAACTTTCTTTACTCGCATTGTTGGTATACACTGCATAAGGTGGACCTTGCCTGTTTAAATCTCTAGCATAGTCCAGATTTTAAGTGACCTAATCGCATTCCATGCATGAAACGGCTCGTGTTTCAAGCGAACTTAAACCATAACAACTAGACTTTGCTCACATTATCAAAGTTAATTTGTGACATTTTCTTAAATAGGGATTTTCTGAAATGATCTCATCTTTACAACCAAATCGAAGTGCCTCAACCAGTCACCCAAGCGCCAATTCTACTCAAAATCGTCGCCGACGCCTCTTTAGATGGTCGATTGTAGATAAGACGACTGGGAATGAATTTGTCAAACCATCACCACCCGTGCCACCGAGACCTCTGTCACCACAGTCAGCTATGCCACCACCGCTGCCGCCGCCACGTCCGCCGCCGCCGTCACCATCATCGTCCCAGACGACGGAAGTCGTTAATGATAGACCAACATCAACTTCAACTCCTAATGCAATGACGGGCCCTCAGCCACTGCGATGCAAGCCAACGATCACTAATACTGCAAATGATGCATTCAAAAGTCATCGAAAACCATCGTCATCGACGTCGTCGTCAAGAGTGCTCTCACGGTTGCGTTCATCATTCCGTCTCGGCAGCCACAGAGACAATGACAGCTCCACTGACACACTTAAACATGAAATTTCGACCACCCTTAATACGACGTCTCAGATAGTAACACTAACAACGAACCCTCTGTCCAACCCTCTCGCCTCCAGTGGTGCTTGATGACACTCCTCTCCACCTCTCTTGTTCTGGGCTTTGCTTCATTCATTCATTGCTTCCACCTTTGTGTACATAATAGTTAAGTGTGTGACCAAATGCCATAGTTGACAGCGTTCATTATGCATAACCTCATGTATGCACATAAAGAAAACGCACGTAGTGCAAGCCTTATCACTTTCTTTTCTCACCAAATACGCAACTTCCTTTCCTCTATTTTGCGTATTTTTTGCTATTTTATTCGGCCTCCTTTCATTACCTCTCACAAAAAAACCTCACCCTCAGTGCCTTTCTAGTCAGGCAATTTTTCATTCAATCAGTCGACATAATCAAAGTTAAAATTTCAATTCAACACCACACTAAAGTCGAAGAGACATCGGACAGAATGAAGGAAGTGAACTGTCTGTGAGGTAAGGGAATGTGAGTGTAGGTTTGGGTACTTTGCTGCCTTGTTAGAGAAAAGCGCTAACACCTATCAAGTTGTTATGACAACACTCCTCAAAGTAAAAGTGAGGGTTTGAGCAGGTTGTAAGTTACTCTCTCAGGATCTACTCAAGATCTTGATATATTCCAAAGCCAATCTGACCTGAACAATTCTTCTCCTATGCAAAAGGTAAGGCGACCTCATGATGGATGAGGTGAGGTGACTTTCAAAGACATGTCAACAGGCGGTACACTTGCTTGCCTAGTGTCTCCTACGCGTACTATCAACAGAAAGTGGACGTCACTCATGGTGGAGGGTCTGCAGACACTTTGGCACGGCGGTCGAGTCAGACATTGGAGGCCGGCAAATGAGTGTGATTAGTTGTTTCAGTGTAAATTGCATTTCTTGGTACAGAACAGGTAGAAGTGTCACTTTCATTGTTGGAAAATGCAAAGATTGACGTCCCTAATGCTTTTAAGCAATGATTTAAAGGCATCTTCCATTTGCATAAAAATTGGCCTCAAATAATTTTGTGCAAACACTTGTCATATGAAATGACCACTGTAGGGGCGGATTCTTTAGGCGAAACAACCACCTATAAAGGTATAAACAATCGCATTGCTGGTTGCAGTTGAAAGGAGACTTAATAACTCCCCCAATGTTAATCGTTCTTTGGTGTTTCTTATCTTTAAAGCGAGAAAACATTAAGATTGCCCTTAGAAATTGAGCGCGGCTTTCAGCTTCCCCATGCGTACATCAGGGGGGTCTTTGTGTCAGTGAGATGTTTTTTGACGTCTTTGACAGTTATGCTGATCACCACATGGAGCGATCTATACTCGCTAGGTTTGGACAAATGGAAAACTTTACGACGCCTTAGCAAAACGTAAATAATTTTGTTTAAAACAGCTTAGGCGTGGTATGGAAGACTGTTGCATTCAAAAGGCATTATCGCGTAAATTACTATTAAATTTTCTGAATTTTGGCAGAGAATTACCACCTAATCCGCGAGTAAAGCCACCTTACCGGACAGTAGGATTGAAGATGTTCTCAAAGATGCAGACAAAAATGCCTAAAAGGAAAGCAGCATGTACGAGCCACCAGTAGTGGATTCAACGCTTTCTTGTGTGTTATTTTGTCAGTTAAGCCTTGTTAAACAGTGAAATTTACAAATGAATCGAGCAGTTTTACTTTGAACTTTGCAATCCATTGAGGCGATCTCATCAAAACGTCTTATGTGCTGTTCACGTCGAAAAATCGGAGCTGCCAGTCAGCAAAGACAATTTGAACCAAGGTGAAAAGTCTTTTGAAGGAAATTACAAAGTCGTATTTACCTTCGAAAGCACTCAAACTATCTTTCTTTGAGCTTACACCGGGACTTTTACAAACAAAACTTTATAAATGAAAAAAATTACCATTTTGCCTATCACCATCACACAATCTCACTGTCAATGGCTGTGGACACCTTTCTGGATGCGACGTCCTTGGAGCAAACAAAAATCTCCTTTCCAGAAGGTCTCCACATGACTCCTTTTATTTAAAATTATCCCTTACTAATTTTTCAGAGGAGTGTTTCCTAGTGGAAGGAGGATTTTAAGGATCACATGCGGAGGACAAGAGTAGACAATAGGTCGAGCAAAACAATGAAACTCAACCAGCCTAAATCACTCTGTTAATGAACATTTTTTAGGTATAAAACACAATTTCTTACCGAGTTTTTGACACGACTGAGCTTTACGCTAATGTAACTCAATCAGGAGGAGAGAACTGCACTGCAGTCCTACAAAAGGACAAAGTTTTAAAATTTTTTCACCCAAAGCTTTTATAAACTTTTGCCGTATTTTTGCCTGCTGCTCTCACACCACATTTAAAGACCGAGTTTTGTTACATCTGCGCACTAAAATTCACGTCGTGGGATTGTTGCAACAGCCTTCGGCCGACAAATGCGGTTTCCTCTCGTTCTAGAGCGTTCAGCGACAGTTTCAAAAAAGAGGCTCTTTTAGCGCCTGCTTTTGTGTAAGCTTTAGGGTCTTTATTTAAAAAAAAAGTACAAAATAGTGCAACATACGAAAGCCTCTGCAAATCCTTGTTTGCTTAATTGTTTGACTGTTAGTTCCGGTTTTTGTCACTGGGGTGGTGTTGTAGCTGTCGAAGCATGCCAAAAGTCCATCCATCTTCTAGTCGCCCAAGCGTTTTGCTTTTATTCGCTCTCAAGGCTGTCTCCAGGCCCTCCGTCTTGCAATCGTTGGTTGTTTTTTTGTTAGGCGCCAAACATCAGTTCTCAATGAAAAAGTTAAGTTTTACGGTTTATGAATCAAGCTGACTCTTAAGAGATGGTCTTGGCTGACTTTGGAAAATGCTGTCTGGCGTTGCTCATGCGGAATGACATCATGTGAAAGATTTACAAAGTGTTACTTCTCCGCCTCACAAATCGACATTCTATTGTTTACATGATACAGCCTGTTATTCTGATACTTCTTTTAGCAGGCTGATGTTACAAGTCACCTAGTTGAAGCCGCTTCCATCTCAGCACTGTAATTAAAGTGGAACTTATTTTTAGGCAGGCAAGTAACGCAATTTTTACCATATTATTTATGTTTACTTGATCGTATGGTCTAAAGGTTCTTGCAGTCTCCAAAGGCGGTGGTATTGAAAGGGAATTCGTTCATGTGCCTCAAGAGGACGGTATGAAGAGGGACCGGTGGGTGTTTTGTGAAACGCGGTGTTTAAATACCTTGCGACACTCATCATAAGTCCTTGTCAAAAAGATATTAAAACACGCTTTTCATCAAAAGGGTGTTATTTAATTTGCCACGATCATTTAACACACGATAGTGACAGGTATAAATGCCTTCAATTTTTGGAAAATTAAGACACATTCCCGACTTTAAGCCAAGCACCCTCAACACGATGGCTGACAAAGCAATTAATTTTGGACATGAAGTGGGAGCATCGACAAAACCTGCAGCACACCTTTGCTGGCCGGCACTGACCATAGGGGCGAAGACGAAATTGGTGTGGCAAACGTGTCGCTCAAAGCCCCCACGAAAGAGCTAATGACAAGTTAAAGTATTCTGATCCTCCACTGTGTGCATTTTCTAAAAAATTAATGTTTCCTGGAGTAACAACACCGTGGCAGATCTGGCTGAAGGATTAACCTCTGCCTCCACAACTTCATATTGCATGCAGAATGATTTTGTGAACCACTTGTGAGTTTTTGTTTGGACTCACGTAAATGCTTTTCAAAATTGGCAGTGAAGTTTAAAAGTGGAAGGTCGAAAAGGCATTTACAAAGGCTTATTCTTTTCTTGCATCAAGCACTGAAATACCGAGGAGGTAAATAAAAAAATAATTCTATCCTAGCGTTGTGCCAGCAAACGGTATCGGTTGGGGTGAGGACTTTCTAATTGCCATGACACCTCCAGCTGACCGAACAGCTAATTTTGAGCGAGAGAAGGGGATGAGGAGGAGGAGGGGAAGCGGTCTCACCACTTGGGAGCTAGTGGCAAAATGATGGCCCCCTGGTGGCTCTTCCTTTTCTTCTCTCCAAATGCGTGATAATTTGATTACCAAAGTACAAAAATGGTATTCTCTGATGAGACTCAACTCCACATGAAGGGTGGATTTTAGCCTTTCAGATTGTCAAATTTTGTGATGAATAAGTATTCTCAGCTTCATTTGCATGGTGTTGTTTGTGAGGTAGGTGTAACCGAATCCTTTCTAACCTGGGAGATAACAGAAAGGCTATTGAACTCCCCTTCCACCTCAACGGAGAAGCATCTTTAACAGATGGTGGTGGTAGTGTTTCCAAATTTGGGCATCCCTTTTTTAAAACGCTATTTTTGACTGAACCTTCACAATAACACCGATGCCGTCAAGCAACTGTCCCATTAGTGTTCACGAAAATAATTTTGAGATTACGAGATCATTGCCAGTCTCTTCAATATGCTTAGTTGAAAGCTCCCAACATTCCACCACAAATTGGGTGTAAAGGAGTGACTTTCGATAGAAAATAATTTGAATGTGTCATATTGCTAAGCTTCGTTGATGAGGGTCCAGCAAAGAGCTTAAGCTGCCTCCAGACGGGAGTCACCAGCTAAATTGGCATTGTTTGACATCACTCAAGCTGCCATTGTCATCGCAACAATAGGAGAGAGAAGGTGAAGAAGAGTCAAGTGTTTAAAAAGCAGTATTTATGAGTTTGGTGGGAAAGGAAGTAAGTTTTGCGAACAGCTGTTGGAAACATGCGGAATTCACAATGTGCTGCCGCTGGCTCACTGCAGCACCCACGTCGTGGCATCGGTGCTACGTCAAGCACACTGGTAAAATGCTGAAATAAATAAATCCTCTTTTTTCCCCCAAAAATGCGTTAAAGCACTGCCTTAGGTTTATTCAATGCAAATGCGTAATGTCAAAATTTTGACTAAATGGGAATTTAAACCCAATTTCACGTTAAGCTTTCTTAGATTGCGTTTAAGGAAGCTGTGTTTTGCAGGTAAATGGCAAATAGTGAAATATGAGGCGTGCAAATTTTTCTACAAGTCAGAATGGCTGTTCTGCCCACTTGCATTTTTAACCAAAGTTTGGGGCGCCTTCACCAGCACACCACAGAAGCACTTCTTAATTCCTTATTTTCTGCTAGAATGAGAGAATCTAAAGGTTCTTGGTTCTGACTTAACCGAGAATTAATAGCAGGTGAAGCGACTTTTTAGGCTCTATATTTTGCTGCAAATCATGTTACCTCCCTCTCACATTGACAAAATTTATCTGTGTTTGAATAGTTCTGCAACTCACAAGTGTTTTACAGGGGATAATAATTCATTAATATTCGCCTATAAGATAGGCCTGCGATTTGACTTCACCACCTTGTTGTAGAGCTTAAAGAGGCAAATTTAGGTTTCGTAGGTTTCAACATAAATCTGACCCAGCGTAAATCATTTGGGCTGAGGAAGAATTGTCAATATGACCCACACAAGTAGGTACGCAATGCAAGAAAGCTAAGGTATCGAAAAAAACTGAGTGAAGTCACCTATGTGTAGTTAATTTGAAAGTAGAATGAAAATCACAAGACACTGCCCTCAATTCTGTGCTCTTTTTGAAGCAGGATTGTCTAAGAAATAACTACTATTGCCATAGTATCTGTTGCTAAGGACCTTGATCAAGTTTTGAAGTTATTAGGTAAGATGGAATTAGGTAATGTATCTTAAACAGATGAAATAATAAGAATATACTTTTTAATTACACTATATCAGAATCATGCTACTCACAATAACTTAAGTAGCAAGATAGATTTTCAATGTCCATGTGTACGCGCCACTGATACAGGAAAGGAAGAATGTCAAGTCGGTTATACGTCACAAAATTCATTGAGATGCAGAGTAAGTAGAGAAGTGTTAAGATCAGTTTCATCTTTGCTACCGGTTGTAAGCATGGGTACTGCGAAGTGAGTTAATGGCCTCAATATAGCTATCGAGGAGGTGATGTCAGCGATTACCCAAAAAACTTTCAGCTTGATGTTCTATGTGTTCACTTAGATTTAAAGGTAGTCCAGCCGATAAATTCCCAATCTTTTTGTAAAGGTTTGTTCTGGATCAACTCGTACCAAGCCGATACGTTGTGTACAATTTTGGTAACAATTTTATCCACTGAAGCATAGCAAGAACAGTCCTTTTCTAAGGTATTAGCTCGAGTAAAAAATGCACATCATTTATTAATCAAATGACCAATTAACTCAGTATAGATATATTCTATTAAAGAAAAGTGAGTGAGTAGATTATTGAAGAGTGATTGTCACTTACATGACTTTATATGGACGCCTGTCTGCAGCGCACAACAAGCCTAACTAAATAGCATTAGACTGCAGAATTCAACAGGCAAGGCAATCTACAAACTCTTAAAAGTTTTGAGGATCAACAACCACCAGCAAAAGCAATGCAGGTTTCAAGTTACTAGGCTAATTTGGGATGCCATTGCTGAATTCTGCAAATTTACCTTCATTCCGTTTTCTTTACGTGTTTGTGTGGATAACGGAAGGAAATTAAGCAAACCATCGAGCTAAGACGAGGCCACCATGAGATGTGTGCTGGCAAATCTTTACTTCCACCACAAGGTAGGCAACAACAAGCGATGTGGCACCAAATGAGAGCAACCAGCAGTACACTCAGCCCAGAATCAGGTGTAAGATGTTCTTCCTGAGTAAGCTACAGATAGGACGTGACAAAAATTTGTCTGAGTAGGAAAATTCCTTCGAAGTAAAGTGCATTACCTCAGTTGTCATCGTGAGACCTTTAAAATAGTTTTGTATTCGACCACAGTTTTGCACACCGAGGCGAATCAAGCAACATTTACTACTTTATTAAGAAAATTTTCCATCCTTTAAATACCTTTCTGCAGAAGCAGTAATCACAAGCAAAGCAAAGAATTGTTACTGCTTTGTAGCTCTGTTTTATCCCAGTTTTTTTAACTTGCAAGTAGACATATTTCTTTTTTCAGCCTCTTACATTTAAAACGCATTCCATTAAAAAAGAACTTGTGGCAAACATTCTGTTTTTACACAATGGTGAGTCCATAGAAGTCATTCCGTCCACTCCAATGCGTCCTTGGTCCGAAGCGTCTTCATTTGTTTCGCATTACTTTCGTAAATCAACTTTACGATAGTAAAAAGAAACAAATTTACAAAATACAATGCAGAAACACCAGTTATTGCATCATTGTGTAAAAAGGAGTGCCACCAAGTGGGGTGATAAGATTGGATTTGAGTGAGAAGGCACTGGAGACGACAAGCAGCAAAAAGAACGCTTTAGAAGTGGCTTAAAGGGTGGCAATTAATTAGAGGCCTGCCAGCAGGGCATGAGGGTTCCTCAAGTGCCCTTGTGGATGGCAGTCGATGAGTGCGTGCCGAAGGAGGTGCCGCTCGAGGCGCGTGCATTCCACAATCGGGCGGCAGGGTGGGGCATGAAAAATCACACCTCACACCCATTGTTCGTCTCCACGTTAATATTTGTGAGAGTGCTTTGAGATACCTGACAAGTGGATGTAGATTTTGCTTTAAGCACAAACAATGTCTATTTTTTCTTTGTTAAATTTTTTCATAATTACTGGGGTTAAAATTAAGTTGTTCTTTGTCAAGGCTATGCGGGAATGTTCTTACGTAACTCCGTCTCGATTGTCAAGGCGCAATTCGCCAAGCCCTAATGGCACCATTTTAGTGCCAAGAGCACTTCTTTTTGATGTAAATGAAGTGGTGGAACTAAGGAGGCTCAACTCACGGTTGCATTGAAATCCCAGTGTTAGGGAGGGGAAGTTGTAGCTTCTTCGGACTTTTCATTGGGTAGGAGAAAGCAATAGGCATGTTTGAATACTTTTATCCGGACAGAAAGGGAAGAAATGCGGTTTCGACGTGGCCGAGAGGGACCGGTTTACCCGGCCGAATCAAAGTGACCGCCACTTGCAGAAGTGCTGTAGAAGCGTTTAGGTAACTTCTTCTTTGTTCATAAATCTCATACACAGAAACATGCGTTTGATGTTTGGGACGAAAAGGTTTTTTGGGAAATAAGAACTTTGCCTTTTGGAATATTTATTTAGTTATTAAAGAAGTGGAAATGATGGCCTTTTTTAACAGCCAGTGAAATCTTGTCAGATCGAATTCACTTACTTAAATTTGATTGTTGTTGTGTGACCAAAAGAGAAGTCCAGAAGCCAACAAACACCTCACAAAGAGCACCCACATGAAAATGATTTGGACCGATTCTTCGTTATCAGCCGCTTCCCACCTCCTGCATGATCACAAATTTGTTTCCAAATGAGTTTTTTAAATGTCATAGCAATCAAGCATGGTGTAATGTTTTAACAAGTGAGCATAATTTTGATGTCAGTAAAAGTGGATTTTAGTTGATGTGTCAAACAACGTGGAGGCGTCATTAAAGTGTGTGCCATTCGAGTCTGCTCTTTCCCGCCGACGCAAATACGCCACGAAGCACAAGCAAAAGACTGTATAATAACTGAAATTTTTTGGTTTGTTTAAGTCTTCCTTTAATCATTGAATGAATTCGATTTATTTCCTCTTGACATCTCACAAACGTTGAAGGCATCCAAAACTGTTTCACTTTAACTCGAAATCGCCTAAAATACAGCGAATTCAACACTGTGCAGCTTGAACAATCAAAATCAAAATTTTCCACAAATTAAGTCATTAAAATCATCTTACATTTTAAAATGCAAATTTCTGCGCACAGTGAAACATGTGGAAAATGTAATTTATATCTCGCAGCTCCGCACCTTCTCCCGCAAATGCGTACAAGTGGGGATGTAAAACTCCATGCAACAAACGCTATTTTCACTCAAGCGTATTTGGATGAGCCTCTGATTGACCAAAGTTGTTACACTTTTGCAACCACTCGCCACTTGGTAAGCTCATGATCGGCTGAATTTACAAGGTCTCTGCAGCCTAGCATATGCGACAATACACTACTTATTAACTCATAAGCAAACCACATCCATTTTACTTTGCGATCACATTCAGTCCATTCAGGTGGCAATAAAATTAATCCATCTTCACGCTTATACGTCCATAAAAGATGCATTTTTAAGGGCTTCAATTATCAGCTGGGTAAAACAACTGGTTTTAAGAGATCAACATCAATAATTCCCTATATTGTAACACTAAGCTTCCATTTCTTTATTGTTTCAAGCAGACAATAAAGGAATTTCGTTTCAAAAACTGTCACAAATCTTAAGTCATATGCACCTTCCATTCCATCCTGTGGCCTCCATCAAGCAATGCATTTACACTAGCGAAATGAATTCTTATTTTAAGTAATGCTACTCAGATTTGTATATTCATGTTAGAAGCGCTCTAATTTACCATAAATTTGCCTAACGTCATTTGCGCGGCAATGTCCACACTCTTGCTTCTAAGTGCGGGTCGTCATGCTTGTGCAATGTATGAGCATTTCAGCAGTTAATTAACTGACATGAGGAGAAGTGATTGGGTGTGGTGTTTACCTCACTTGGGCCTGAAAGATAAAATAAATGAGAGAATCCTGTAACTGAGTCCTTATGAAGAAATTGAGAATTACAATTCGAACGCCCAGCTATTTCATAGGGACTCGGGCGCTTGCCCTACCAATTTACAGCGATGGGAATGCTAACACGAGATAGCTTTTCCCCATTTAAATGGTTGAGCCATTCCCCGTGGTGCCTTTAATTGCAGATACCAGATGAAATGCCAATTTTAACAGGTGTATTGTTTATGCTGCTGGCAAAGTAGTCAGGAGTTTAATTTTCCACAAACAGGGCGGAGAGTAAGAGTGCATTTCGCAATGGTGAATGAAAATTTGTTGAGGTTTTTTTTAATGCCGACTTAACTTACCATTATCTCACATATAATGGTGGTAGATGTTGCACTTTCATTTTTACTGTGCTTAAGTCAACTCTCGAATGCACACGCTACTGTTAAACCAAATTAAGTAGATAGCAAGTTGCTTTAATTAGTGAGTTTCGCTTAAGCGGCGAATAAAAAGTTGTTTATATCTACTTATTTTAGTTGCCATATCAAAACATTGAATGCAACACAAAATATTTGACGTTTTAAAAATACTTGGCACTGTAACAAGCTGGTAGTACGAGTGATGGTACAGACACACTAACTTGTCTAGGCGCTTAAGCAAAGGATAATTGTTATTAGATCCACAGTAGCCTTAAGAACCAGCATTTTTGGCGGCGAGTAAGCTATTTACGAAAGGTCACTTAGGTACGGTCAAATGGAAGCGAATTTGCGGTCACCAAGGTGTTGCGATAGTGAGGGAGCCAGAGGCGCTAAAAGTGCATTAGTAAAGAGCAAAGGCAAGAGTAGTCTCCTCTGACCATTCCGACATCACTCAAAGACTGTCTCTGTGCCCATGAGCTTCTTCTTAAAAGTAGAGTCCTTTGACATTGGCAATCCGATTCCTTGGGCTGGCTAATCGGAATATCAAATGACCGAGGACTGCCCACGGAATAAGAAAAACAGATGAAATTTGCAAAATTTTAAATCGTACGGAAGTAAAACAAATTATGAGAAGTAGAAGTACAAACGAAACGATAAGTTTTTTTCGGGAGAGCACAAGTAGCCAATGCCATTGGGCGACAATTGAGGTCAGTCAAGTCAAAAGTCAAAACGCATGGAAGCTGACTAAAAACAGAAGCCCACCTCCATAAAAATGATGCAGTACACCTTCCAGTTTGAAGCTGGAATCACAATTACTCTTCATATGCAGGAACATTGTGCAAAAAGTAGTGAAGTGATTTATCGGCCTCAGAAAAGGGTTTGTATTGTCAAACACCTCTTCCAAAGTAATTGAGTTTCATTAAATTGCAGCGATTCTTAGCCAAGATAGCAAACCATTGCGCATGTGATAGAAGTCAGTGCGGAGGATTAGCAAGGTTGGAAGGGTTCAATGTCTACTGCCGTCAGCTGGCAATTGTAAGCATATTCAGGAACATTGGGCAGCACATCATAAAGCAATTGGGATCTGTTGGCGCTAATGTATCAGGAAAGTGAACAATGTCAATGCATCGGAGTATGGCATAATAAAGTTGTCAAGTTTGATGAATACTTCTACCCTTCAATCGCTTAAACAGAACCTTTTGAAGAGGCGGTCGAATTGTATTTTGACATACAGCGCCACCTTTACCAAGTGGCAGATGTCAATCGATCAGTTTGGATAAAACTTGTCATCATTCGTGCGTCGTCATGTCATGTGTGTGAACGTAGCGACATGGAAACAAATTGTAAGTGTGTAAACAGCATTTTCGTTGGATAAAGTAACTCGAATTCGATTAACTCTTGCATAAATTGGACACCTTTTAAAGCATTTAAAAGCAAGACCTTATCACATTTGGAGTAAAACTTTGAAAAGCACACAGAGCAATGGAAAGTTGAAGGTCGGAATGTAGTTACTAATGAAAAATGGATCAAAGAATGTGCATTTGATAAGGAGACATTTCCTCATCTCTCGTCGCTCCACAAAAGAGGCCCAAACTATTGTGAAACATTACAATTGTTAAGATAAAAAGTTCTTTTGTAGGAGTAAAAAAAAATGCTTCACCCTTAGGTGCGTCCAACGGGGTCATTGTGAGGGACCATCAGTCGGTGAGTTGTGCTGAACGTATTTAAGAATGAGATCGTATCAATGCGGGCGATCAGAAAGAAAATAGGCAAAGATGCAAAAAGTCACAACCTACTTGCTGACATTACTGATGGCAGAAGCTGCACTATGTCAACAATCAAAGGAGCAAATTCCTCCTCAACAAGGCTTTGAAACTAAGGCGCATCAGTCCTGTTGCATGCTACAGGAACCAAGTAAATCACATCACAATCCTGGCATTGTTGTCCACCAACTCGACGGTGAACCCCAGGAAGGGAGTCACATACAGCACAAATTTGAGGAGGATGTGCAACAGTGCGAATGTAAGCCACAGAAGACATGCAATCCACACCTCAACCCTGAGAGCAGTGTCCAACAGTGTCCCAACAGTGACCGACAGGCATCAGATCGTCCACACCACAACTCTGGAGAAGGCATGCAACAATGTGAATATAATCCCCAGAAACCATGCAATTCCCATCAAAACTGTGACAACGACGCAAAGCGTCACACCATCAAAACACAGGAAGCAGGTCATTCGCATCACAAACCCAAGGAGATCCCTCAACAGTGCATATGCGAGCCATGTGGACCATGCAATCCACACCCTAACCCCGACAGTGGCGAAAAGCATTACGACGATGAAGCAAAAGAATCAAGTGGATCTCAGCACAACCCCAACAATGACGCATTTCAGCCTGACTGTATGCCACAGGATCCAGGCGATTCTCAGTACGATTTTGACGAGGATGTTCAAGAAACCAACATCAAGCCAAAGAAGTTAATTGAGCAACTGCAGAATGCAGACGACTTTATAGAAGAGCTCGGAACAAACTCACAGAAATCGAGTAAACCCACACAAAATACTGGTGGTGAACAACAAAAAGGCGGTTTACAAGATAGTGCCACACATTTACCTGAATACTTTAGCAAAAAAACTGCAGCAACATCCCAAACATCCATACTTAAGCCCTTCATTCTTTTGATTCTGTCGATCTTCACACTTCTCAACTCTACTACACATGCTTAATCTTTACAAATGGCTTTTGAGCGCCTATTCAATTGTTTATTTTAAATCCTGTCAATAGTCGGTGGGCACTTTCCATTCTTCCACTACTTGGAGGCGTGAGATGGGGCTTTTGTTCTCCTGAAGCGCTACGACTCGCACCAGCATCAACACTCAAGAGACGACAAAGTATACTTCCATTTTCACAAGAAAAATTAGCTTAAAGTAGTTAATTTGGACAGGACAAAACGAGCCAGCAATTGTTTTTGGGAGAAGCGCTGCTTTTCAATATGATCTCCTAAATTTCTGCAAACATAAAAACAGTTTTTTTTTACAAAAACACAAAGTACTTGGTTTTTGAACAATCACTTTGAGTTGCATTTAATCGTATCACTTGCTGTCGGTGTTTGACAAGCATTGAGTTCATTTTCGGAGCAGCAGCATCTGAGCACCGCCTGTTGGCAGTGGTGTTGGGTGCTTTTGAGTCAAAAGACTTCCCTGATCCACGCATGGACCGTAAAACTCTAAATCGAGAGCTGCTGGACTCTCCCATAGGATGGTATGGGATTTTTAAACGGTCATAAAAAGAGTCAAATAGTGAAAAAGTGACCTTTCAAAAACCTTACTTCTTTCGTATTGCATTCTTTTGACATAAAATTTCTTTGTGTTACGGAATTGTCAAATGATGCGATCTGTTAGTGTGTTGTTGTTGCTTAACTTCAGTTGTGAGCAAACGTTTAGTAATTTAAGAAGACAAAGCCTTACCCAGTCTCACTTTAATAAGTTATTTTGTAGAAATTACGTGGTGACAACAAAGTGATCTTGGCAGAACATCACAAGCCATGCAAAAGTGTCTACAACGAGAGTAAAATGGAAGCAAATAGGAAGTGAAAGAATGTATATGCCAGTGCGATTCCTTTTGCCCTCCATCAGATCTATTTATTAAAACATACTGTATGATTTTTAGCAAACAGTCTTTGGAAAATTTTTTGTAGGAATTTGATTTTCGTATCATGCTGTCTTGAGTGCCAAAACGAAAGGTATTTTTGAAGCAGAATTTAAACGACATCTATAAGAAAGTTGTGGGATTGTGACAACACTTGAGGGGAGTTTTTATGCGTCTCTGCAGTGCATGCGTTGCATTAAGGCAAAGTATCCTTCACCCTTGAGAGGAGAAAACGACTGTTTCTGTCAGCTAAGGATTATAAAAGGGCAGAAAAGTGTAATTTTTTATTGTAAACTGTTTGTAGATTCCAGAGCCATCCTATTAGGTGGTAGAAGGCATAAGAGTGAGCTGAAGGCTTGCAATCTGAAAGGAGGTGAGTGGACTGCGCTCTGATCTTGCCCAGGCTGGTCAGCCCATGCAAGCAAGAGCAAGACGAATACCAAGGTGACTGTCAGTCAGGGAAGCTGTCGAATAATTTCTCTCACCTCTTGACCGACGTCTTGTGCACACTCCTCGGCAAACCTTCCGCGCCAGCCATCGCAACATATTCGAAGACGCAAGGAAACACCTCAAGACAGCCATGCTTGTCATTGAGTTTCATTAAGGGAAGGGAGTAGCCTTTCCTTCCTTGCAGGTTGCTTTGGATCTAGAGTTATATGAAATCTATGCGAGTCTGCTCGAGTGGTGAAAATCAGACGCTTCGTAGGGCTACGGAAGACTTTCGACCTTACCTTGCCTTAAGGAGTAGAATAGTCTGATGTTGATGCTTTGAATCTCCATGCTCAATAAGGAGCACAATGTTCTCCACACCAGTGAGTTATCAAAGCCATTAAAGTAGCAGTCGAGGCGCATCCAAGACACTCAAAACCTCAATTTCTGCTTGATATGTTTTCCATTATCGCTGACTAAAATCTGCCCCACAAATCACATGTATGATTTAGATTAAAACGAGTCGAGAACAGATGGAAATGTTTAGGGCAGAAGGATTATGAGGAATGTGGTGACAGATTTCACTTACGAATCGCTATGCCTAGGTCAGACGGCAGCACTCGGGGTGGTAATACAAAGCCACAATCCATTGCCCGCCATAGCAAAAGTCAAATGAGTACTTAAGAAGACTAATATTGGAATATGACCGAAACAAAAGACAACGCCAACTTAAAAGAAAATAGTGAGGAATTAAAGAGTGTTAATCATGCTTAGCTGAGTAGAGAAATGAGAAGTGTGGAAAGTAGTAAATGGAGGGTGAGGCAAAGCGTAGAAGCTGGAGATGTTGTTGTTTTTGACTGTTCCTGTTCAACTTGATTATTATCAGACTCTGCATCAGTTTGGTTACCGCTGGTCTCATTTTGCGGTGGTTGATTTTTTAAAACAATGGCATGCAGTAAAACAGCATTCAACATCAGAATCGCCACCAAACAGGTCGTGAAGCTTCTCATTTTCGCCTCCTTCAAGCCATGCGGTCTTCACACATTTTCCTTCTTAAATACGCAACACAGAACGCCCTCATTGGGTGGTTCCTTATAACGTAGGCGGAAGTGAGATGTGCAGTCCCATAGAAATCTTCGCCATTCACATCAGTGGATTTGTATTTGTTGAACGCACTGCCGACACACCTTACCGCCACCTGTTTGAAGCACCCACCAGCAATACACACATTGTAATTTGTGGTTTGTTTAAACTTAGCTGTGTGAAATGGTTTCGGCGGAAAGTTGTGAGGCACCGATGAATGATGAAGTGGACGTGAAGACACGATGATGGACGCTTCACGATGTCCTGTGTGTTGGAGCGCTGAAGATGGATGGAGAGTTGGGAAGTGCTGAGCCTTGCCTCTCCACCAACTCAATGGCGTGCACATATTAACAGCGACAATGTAGTTGAGTTTGTAGTTCTTCTTGCTTTCTTGTCTTACTTAATGTTTTCAATTACATCTGAACTGCCGAAACTTTGTTGATAAAATCGCAAGTTTTTAAAAAAAAGTGTTAAAGTGTTAAAGAATGAAAAAAGATGTTGGAGAGAAGATTTGACGAATGGTTTTACAATGGATGACGTTTTGTGTCAGCTAATGATGAAGACGATGAGAAAGCAGCAGTCAGCTTCAAATGAGCCACAATGGAAACATATTTCCAACCACATCCACGACAGCCAAAGTAGAGAGTCAGTGTTGTAGTAGTAAGCTAGGGACTACGCTGCGATGGCCTTAGCGACGGTGGCCTCTTTAGCTTCCTTCTCTTGTAAAGGCAGTGAGAGTCAAACAGCATCACTGGGTGTGTTGAGCCACGCTTCGCACCGGGGCTGAACGCACTGATGATCGCTTCTGCTGGTCGTCATTGACAAGGTGATGCTTGATACCTCTACGATACGGATTTGCGCAGTCTATCACTAACACACTAAGAAGTGAAGACGCATTGTTGTGTGACTCGAGGAGGGGTAGTGTTGGCTCCTCTACGTAATGCATCTCCGATGCCTTGCAATTGCACAGATGTATGTGCTGCAGAACTTCATTATTCCTTCCTCTCTCTTCAACCCTACGCGCCAATCACCTGAGCTCAGACGTTTTCTAATGCCATATTATGCTTACGTATGTGACAACTGCAACTCTGTTTCTGCTCTTGCCTGAGGGATCAGTGATGATAAAGAGGAGGTGTACACAAGCCGCGACGTAGTCGAATGGCAGAGAGGCAATGAAAGTGGTATGCCATTGCATGAGGGTGAATGTGCATTTGGCTCTATTTAATGCTCCTCATTAACTTAGTCAAATGTTGCTCGGGTCTCAATCTCCCAGCTGCCACAACTTTGCCTATCAGGAGTGTTATGCAGAAGGATACAAAGAACTTCCTCCTTGCTTGCTTGCTCCAAAGTTATGATAAGGCGGTGTCATGTGCCAGCAAAAGCTTTGAAGCAGTTACGATTAAAATAGACAAGCCGCACGTCACTAATTGAGTGAGTGAGTGAGTGATTTGCGTAACACTTTAACCCGCCTCGTCCCTACCTTACACACCCCATTCACTCACACACGCAGATTCTTCACACTGCACGCTCTTCCTCAAATCGGTAAGGCAAGGAAAGTTTGGCTGTTGCCACGCGGAGCGGAGCACAGTCTTTCGACCATGAAGTTCGTCAACCGAAAAATAGTAGAGCTGCAGGTGTGTTTACACATACACCAAATAACATGTCTTTTGTTCATCGCCTTGTCCTTAACTGGATGGTGAGTCGGTTCTCTTTTACGCACAACCTCTCAGGTAACCAAAACCCTATCCTCAAGAACTTACTCAAATTGCCTAGGCAATGGAAAATCAACGATTTTTGCATAAGTTCTGAGCACCGTGGGGTCTGCGTCTGGTTTTAACGGAGGAGGAGGAGGATGAGGAAGAATGTGTCTCCTAAGCTGAAGAGTGTAGAACAGATCTGATTACTTAAAGCTCTATAGACCCAGTTTTCCGTTAGCATACAGTCAGGCCATAGTGGACGGATTGTAGAGCTGATCAAATTGAGGGTGAGAAGTTCACACAGTCCATGGCTAGACGGTTTGCACTTTCAGTGAGTGCTGGCAGAAGCGCCAATCCATCGTGCTTCAATACTGAACTGTCAAATGCAGTCCCCTCTGTAGGGATGAAAATGTATGCTCATCTCTTAAACTCTTTCCCTGAGGAGCGGCTTTTTACTGCAGCTAAGGAGGATATGGAATGTAAAGGCGGTAAAAAAAGTTGTAGTGAGTCAACATTCTTTGACAGATTTGACAATGGGATGAATTTTATTGAAAAAAAAAAAAGCGCTGTCATGCATTTAATGTCACAGAGGTGAGTCCAACATTGGTTGCATCGTTGGTTCAAATGCTAATGTGTAGGCTATTTTTATTCCTAAAAGCTAAAATGCATAACAATGGCGAAGTTGCTGCAAATTTAAAAGCAATGCTTACGTCTCTACCAATTGCTTCCACTTGTGGAATGTGATTCACCGCTTCTTAGACTTTGTGGAATGCACAATAAGCCCTCTACAAAGGTTTAACTGCTGCAAGGGAGATAACTTGTGCCATCTGTAGCCTTCCACGCCTAAAGGAAACACTTTTTGGTGAAGACTATGGCAACACGGCTGTCAGGCACCATTATGAACAATTACATTGACAAGTTCTCTGGCTTTCATTGCCGGGATCTCAAAGTGCGCATGAGATCTGCCGCGCCTTACAAATTGCACTTCCCATATTACAGTGTTCATATGCGAAAGTTTCACCAATTTTTCCGAGAAAGAGACAGTCCTACCGTCGTATGCACAACAAATGCTGATGTGTGCCGATGCTACACCGCCTACAGTATCCATGCAAAGCCACACCTCACACACACTGAAGCCTGTTGCCAATTCAGCACATTGATTGCCGGTGCCTGACTTAATTTTTACCTTTTTTAATTGTGACAACACGGCTGTATCGTGGCAGACTTAACACCAACAAGGCATTTATCGAAAATGCTGCTAATTTTGGTTGTCAACAAGACGCATTGAGTGGGGGCTGTTTGGGCCTTTGTTGTGAACGAAGAGCTGAGCTGACAACAGTGCCACACTTTAACTTTCAATCGTCGGGCCCATAGTCTCATGACTAAAGGACATTTAATTTGAAGAGACCTTCAAACACATTCGGTGCAACCATGGATGACGTGGTCACAGACGACCGTAGCTTTCGAAATGCATTTTACGTGGTGCTACGAAATGCAATTTGCAGTACAAACACGAGTTGCGACCTCTCATTTCGCAACGCTTTGCTTGCAATGGGTGCCGTGCCAACTGTTTGAATATTAAACACGATTCACCGTGAGCGTACTCTGACGACAGCTGTGATGAAGGCGAATGTGGGATAACAGTCAGAGGCATTTCATTGCTCTCCTCTCTTATGCAGTCAAAACAGCAGTTGGGTAAAGCACGGTGAGGGGTTGCCCGAATGTGTAGAAGGTGCAGAAGAGCGAGAAGAAGTTTTGCATTGCTATTAAAGAAATGTCCTAAGTTAAATTTCGTGAGTCATGCTGGTTCAACTCATGAGAGGAATCCTCCAAAGTGATGTCTCTTCTCTTCATCCCATTCCCACAATTGGAGAGGAAGAAACACGGTGGTGCAAATTCGCAGGCAGCGATCACTTTCACGTGCTGTCTTTTTACTTAGCGAAACGCAGCAACTCGCGCTAGAGTTCTACATACAAAGATATGGAGGAAATCACCAATGGTCTAACAAAGGAGAGCTTTTCGTTTGCGACGGGAACTCTCGCTCTGTCGGATTTGCGACTGCTTATCCACTAATAAGCAAAAAGTAGTGCCTGCAATTGATCAAAGGAGAGAGAATCGTGGTGCGTGAAAGGTGTCAACAGCTAAGGCCCACTTAGAGAGAGGCAAAGGAAATCTTTGATCACATGTTTTGCCTTCGATAGCTTGTGGAGACTTTAAAATGGTCAGAAATATTTACCGCGCAATTGTCTGCTCGAATGAAAGAGATTCTCAAAAGGGAAGTAATATAGCAACCAAAGTATGCACAATCTTTCATAAACGTGCATTGTAGTAGTCAACAAATGGCTGTATGGTGCACGTCTTGCCACTACGAGACAACACACCTTCCAAGTCACTATACGAATGCCCGAAGGGAGGTAGGGAGCAGTTTGTGATGTACGGGACACCACATCAACACTCGACATCACCTCCCTAACAGCCACCCAAAGTGAGAAACTGTTACAATGGGTACCGAGGACGACTATCGAAAGGAGAGGTGGTTTTCATTAACCGGAAGGATTTGTACCAACCAAGTTTGTTTGGAGCACCAAAATGCGAACGACATGGGAGGAAAAGTGAAGATTTGGAAACATGTGAGTTCCCCTTTGTTGCCCTTACCTCCAGCCAAAAGAGAGCGTTTGCGTTTGCTGTGTGCGGTAGACAACTGCGACCACGCACATGCTTTCACCATCTCACTCACAACATGACCACGTTGAGTGAGCCAGTGCTGGGATAAATGGTGCGCAGTTTGCTTCCCTCGGCGTAGTAGCGATGCCACACCGAGGTGTCCCACTGCTAGATCTGGAGGAGAGAGCAATGTGTTTATTTGGTAAGGGGTTCAGCGTTGAGGTAGAAGAATTTTCTACTTTAACCTCCTTTCCACTAGCCAACATCGAATTGATGAAGTGAAGTGCAATTGCAGTAGATCTGTGGTGGACTCGTCGACTCCCATAATATTTTGGTGATCTCGACTGTAGCGCGAGTACTCCACTGCTTGCAGGTAGCATTTAATGATTCCTCTTCGGCAAACTATTGTACTCTTGTGGATAGTCAACGCGTGCGCGATGGCATCTGCGTCGTAGGTAGGAAAAAGAGGCCAGAAAACAGACATCTTAACCCAAAATCAACATTCGCCGTGCCCACTACCCTACACACTCTGCCTCACCCACCACATTACAGCGCCAAAATCATACCACCTCTCAGCTGGCTCACAATGTTTCCTCGAACTCGTACGAAAACTAACAATATTCACAGAGCACATCCACCCACAACACTTAATCAATTGTCGCCAGACAATTCAAGGATACAGTTAAAGCATTGTTTTCATTTGCAGCATGTTGAATGGTCAGAAAAAGGAATGGCAAAATTTATTACCCGAGCGGAGCAAATGATAGCCTCTTGCAATCCTCCAGCCAGCGCTTTCGACAAGTGTTTCCAGTCAGTTGTACGGAGGTGCCTCCAGACAGCCAAAAGGAAAGTGTTAAATTAAATGGAAAGGGTAAGACTTTGAAACAAATTTCTCCAACCATCTGCACGGCGCTACACGTAGTTGTGACAGCCCGACTGCTCCTGATAGTGAGATGAACTGTGATGGAGCTGCTTTTACACGATGCCAACGCATCAGAAGACAATGCGAAAGGAATTATGGAAACACGGAGGCCTTGGAGTGCCATCACCCTCTTCTCAGCGGCAGGGTCATGCAGTGGAAAGGTGTGATTAACGAAGGACGATGAAGGACAATGTGGGGTCACAAACGAGTTACAAGTTGAGGAGCAGACAAGGCGGGTAGTGTTGAACTTGCATAATCACTCAGTGTCCACCTATCCAATCATGTGGTCGCGGAAGAAGCGATCAACCACGAGGCACAGGTGGCAGTGGATGAATGTGCGGCAGGTCAAGGTGTTAGCAAATGCCTTTGGTTGCGCAGTTCAGGCTAGGCTGCAGCGACACCAGCCTTGGGGTGAGTGAGCAAAGGATTGCTGGCCAAACATGAGATCTTGCACGAAAACTGGCGTGGGAGGCGTTGATGAGGTAGTGGTCGGGTTGGTGGGTCAGTGGGCCAAAGCTCGCACCCATTCTTGAAACACCCGTGGACAACTACACCCAGAGGCCGTTGGTACGTTTCCTGCACCCATCACTACGCCGTCCCCCCTCCCTTGCCCCTGGTGAGGGGCAATTGTATGGAAGCACAGATTCTTCTACTACGCTACGAGACTGTCGGGGCAAACTCAATTTGTCGGACATTGTAGGTGTCCGTTAATTTTTTCGCAATTCATGAGCCATTAACGCGAGGTGACTTATGCAAACAGAGCTTCGGTGCGGCAGCTGATGAGAGCTTGCAACGGCCAAAAGGCGTTGGTCTCCAATTTGGTGCAATGTGTGGGAACTGAAGAAGTCCATAGCCTATCCCACTTTGTTGTGAGAGAAAATGTAGAACTTTCTGGTGAGATCAATAATTGTTAGGTGGGTGGAATGGAGGCATGTAAATTAGGCGATGGAAAGTGTGAAATGAAGGTATTTTTTTAACAACTTAGGTAGCATGGAGAAGGAAGAACATGGAACGGCAAAGAGGAGGAATAAGGGGAAGAGATGTTAGTGATGTTGGGGCTGCAATACATCACCACCTGGATTTTGCATAGGCTCCTTCAGAGGCACCTCCTTGTTCTCTGACTTCTGCACTGAGTTTATCTTAGCAGTGGTAAACGATGACAAATGAGGCATTAACGGGGTTGTAACGATCGGGCGCAGTGTTATGCACAAACGAATGTGTGGATGCTGATATGACTGTCAATGGAAGTGGAAGCCTCTGCACGCTCCACCATGAGAGTGGAATGAAGAGTGATGTCGTGATGCCAAAGGTGGACCTGAGGAAGGGTGCATAATGACAACCACTTGCATGGGTGTGTGCGAATGCAGTAGGAGGCGAGATGTGTGTGCATCGCAATGCATCTACCCAAATTCTGTCGTTAAGCGACGCATTCATCACACACACCCACACACACCCTTCCACACACCCATACACACACATTTATCTCCTCTCCACACTGGCATTGAGCCTTGGTGCGTGCGCTGGAGGAATGAGCTGGAAAGAAAATTGCTTCACGAGTGTGCCCGTTATTTGGAGACGTAAGGTAAAGCTTCTAATAGGCATTGTTGTGTGTGTATGGGCGTGTGTGTAGAATCAAAGGAGAATAGGACTGGGAATGCGTATTTGGGAGTCAACAATCATGCAAAACCTAATCACATAGCTGTGTGAATGCATCACGTCGGTTTAGTAAAAATGGATGTGGACGTGAATGACGTCTCCGTTGATGAATTTTGCTACAGCAGAACGTGTGAGTGCAACCCTCACATCATCAAGTGCTATAATCGGCTCCCCTTCCTAATACGTATTTGGAGCATTCATAGCAGAGAGGGTCAATGTTTTGCCTGATTCGCGTGGGAAATGGCACTGCATCTCGTTCTACTTGGCTAGAGGAATTTGGTGTTGTGAGGGGAGTTGTTGAGTGGTCTTACTGCTGTCTGCGACCGATTGCTACTCCTTCCTTTGTTGGTAAAAGTTTTATTGGGTGTTCTCTCCCCCGCCGAGTGATTGAGGTATTAGTCAGTTACCACTGCATCAGGTTTGCATGCGCCACAGCAGTCATCTGCTTACTCATCCGCAATGGTGCCAGATGCCTGCAACAACCACTTGTCAACCCGACTAAACCTCTCCGATTGATGCAAACGTCACCACCATAGCGACCGTTTGTAAGTGCGACATAATGTGTCCGACACCACAATTCGTGTCTGATTGATGGGTTAATGATTTGTATTGCGCAAACGCATAGCAGTCACGCATTGTGCAGAAGGCTTGCTTGGCATCCACCACCTTGTTCTTTGCAAAGCCGACAGGACGTAAGCACGCCTCTTATATGTTGAAATGGTAAAAGTTTGTCAATTCGATGGCTGGCATTCATAGTTGGTGCAAGAATAACTGTGTCATTTTAAATGACAAATAAATTTCTTCACGGTTGGCCCTAGACGTATTTATTTGCATTTCCAATGAACAAATGCGATAGGCGCTAGTAGAACCAAGACTTATCAACCAAATGGAGGAGATTTCTGCAGAGACGCGACGAACAGGTGTGGGCGAAATCATTCAATCTTTCAGACAAAGAAGCGCGCATGACGATTAACTGCACACCATCGCAGCCCTGAGACAAGGACGAAGAGGTCATCACACAACTCAATTCCGCCTGAACCAGTGTCCTTGTGCAGATTTGCAAAGCACCATTCACTCCTGCCTCGACCGCGTGTGACGTCTTTTCCAGCATATGGGCGGTCAATTCCACTAGCTCCACCAGCTCCTCGGGAGGATGAATGCGCACCGTTTGCAAAGGCAGTGCTTTGTGGCAAGCAGATGGACCTAAAGTTAGAGTCAAAACGCCACACAATGTTCTTTCGAGGCTGCAGGCTGGAGGCTTGACAAGGCGGAAAACGCTGCTGAATGCTGCTGAATTTGCATTTCATAAGGAGCGCTTTGGTAGTTTGGAAAGCTGCTAATCCTCAATTAAAATTAAAATTACAAAAAGTGCCACCACATCTTGCCAAAGGAGAAGCAAAATCTGCAGTTGTGTGGTGAAAAAACGTTAAGTTGATTTGGCCATCAGAGGGGCACGTGATGGCGGACGACCAAGGGATTGTGAAATAAGGCAGTTGTGAGCATTGTGTCGGTAGGGTGGGGAAGACAGTTGTCACTTACTCACCCCTTCCAAATGATGCAGGTGAGACGAATTGGATTACGGTAGTATCGAGAACTCAATTGAGGGCAATCTCAGCAAGACTCCTCCAGTGCGATTGGTCAGCGCGTCCGCTGTCCAATCACTTATTGGTGGGAGACGTGGGGGAGGAGCCAATCATGAGAGTGACGCCAATCTTCCCGCAGGGCATGGTGTCCTAAACTAGATGCACTTTAAGCATGCATCTATCATTCTTGATGCATTTTCAAGGTGTGAATCGTTTGATGAATATTTTTGCATTCTGCATGCACATATACGTGAAGGTAGGATGAAACGTGTGCAAGCAATTGAAGGCACAGTCCAGTGGTTAACATGTATTTTGCACTCTACTTTGCAGAGCTTAGCCCCTTCGACCAACACTCTTGTTTTGTACGTTGATCGCATTTTCAAGTGGCTGTCGACCTGTAATTTTGCCGATTGCCGGTTTAGAGTTGTCGCAAAACCTGCGAAGTGGAGGACACCGAATTGCGATACATTTTTAGCTTTGGATAAAAGGCCTATTTGGGATCACCGAATTGGGTACCCTTATAACTCAAATGTCACAAGGACCGCATTTAGCTTGCTAAGATGGGAAAAATGAAGCAGCGCATCATCGTGAAACACCCTTCTGCATCTCTAAATGATGAAGGCAATTACTGATGACGTGTGAATACATAAGAGTCTCATGCTCAGACAACGTGATTGCACTTCCACCGCGCCTTGCACGTGATGCCATCTTTCCCGTCGCCTTGATTCTCCACTCGCCTCAAGCCAATGCGGTTGAAGTTTTTTCAACTCACTACTGCAGCACACACACCAAGGTTTTGTGCAGTACGGATGGGGAGAGGCTCTCATGACCATGCACTAACCAATCACACAGCGAGGAATACACTTTAGCCTGAAGGTGTTGATGAATGTGGATGATAAAACTCACTGCATCAGTAAGTGTCTGTGCTGATGTCACATCGCTAAGCAGTACTTTCGCCTTCTCTTATCGGTAGTAGTGGGAACAGAGGCACAACAGAATGAAGAGACACATCATCCGCAGTTTCAATACGGGTCACCCTCTCGCCCCACCCGTTGCAGCAGCCGAAGGAGTGTTAACGAAGGAATGCAGTTGGAAGATGGATTTGGCATGTCATTCTAAGCGTCTCTGCATTGCCATAGGTTGATTCACTGGACATGCACTCTTCCACAGACCCAACGATTACTACAGTGCGCAAAATTGGAATTAGCGACTTTGTCTGAAGAATGATGTGGGCTGCATTTGAAACCATTCATACCTCAGTTGTGAGGACCCTCACTCGACTGCCCATCTGCTTGCGATCTCTTCGCCTTGCCTTCATTGCCGGTGGGTATTTGTAATTCTTAAACAAAAATATTCTGTTAGGTATGCAATGTAGGCTTGCGTTCAGAATTCCCACTTTCTTGCCATAGATGGAACGCAGGGCCGAAATCGCCTCCTGAGGAAAAGTGGAAAGAGATCAGACTGGATGGCACAAACGCAAAGCATACGATACCGTGTGCTAGAGACATGCTGCTCACAAATTCTCTACTGAGCAACATTTCAGTAGGGTCAGTGATCCATTACAATTACTTACCGCATAGGATCCTAGGGGTAGTCGAATGTGCTTTGCTAATTTTGTCACCAAAATAGTACAATTTAACGTCTTCAAAAGAAAAGGCGAATACATACAGATCATTTCTTAGTTCCTTTGCAACATTGGTAGGAAGGCTTCATCTCACTGGTCCCATACGAAAACATCCACGTTCTACAAGTCCGTTCAGCTGCTGCGCATAATCTCCTGACCACATGCCTTCATGGAAGGGTATCAGCGAGTTGCAAAGGCGAACGACTGCGTCGAATCAGCAATGCATTTTAGTAAAGTATCTTATGCACAGATTATCGTCAAGTGACGCTACTTCCCTGCCACATCATTCACACAATATTGGTGACACACATGCCAGGTGTTTGTTTGAACAGGCGGCCAGACTTGCCATGGCTTAAGGAACCGACCTGAATCCGCCCCTGCAAATCTGTTTGCAGGATGGGCTTGGTAGTTGGATCGTGTCTCCATTGTATTTAGAGGAGGATTCATAATCTCAGTAAAGGCCAAGCAGTCGTGCATCCCTCTCCTCCACAATGCTCACCCTTTCAGATCAACTCCATTTTGTGGCAGATGTGACCACCAGGTGTAATATATATTAGTTTAAGTTTACTTTTGTAGATGAGAAGCGGGAGTCTATCGTGAACAAAAATCACGTGCGTGAAGTCGGCGAGACGCCTCCCTCCGTTTGTTACCTCCAACTCACCTCACCTGTATCCGTTTCCCATACTTTCTAATATCAATGCCTAATAAAGCGTCGGCAACCAACTTCCTCTTGAAGCCTGAAGACCAGAGACCAGAGGGTAGACAGGTGGTTACTACACTGGTGGCAGCGGAAAGCGAACCCGACATTTCATTAACGACTTTTAGGTGCAAGGTGCTTTTGAAAGCTACATAGTTTGTGGAAAAATGTGCTACCCAACAGACACTGCTGTCTTACTTACATCCTACATTTGTGTTGCTAAATTTTGCCAATTAGTCGACTGATTTCCGGAAAAGGGCAGTACGAACAAGCCGACGAGTAACGGTTCGATCGGATGATGCACTGGTTCAATACATGCAGATACTTCAAAATCAAGTTCCCTCGGCCGGAAAGTCGAAACCTCCCTTTTCACGACAAGAAGTTTATAATCCAACCAGCAGACAAGATTGCAAAGGAATTATACTTTTGAGTGGAGAAATCCAAGTTTAATTAGCGCATTCTGGCGTTGTGCACCGGCATTCATGAGCTATACATACGTAGAAGGCATTCTGACTCTACCAAAGTGCAGTAGGTAAAGATACAGGAGAAAAAGGGACGTGAAGTTAAGGAGGCACATTTACCTTGATGACGAAGAATTCCTGAATCCTTCACAACGAAAGGGTTGAGACTGACGTCTTGCATTTGGTTTCACCTTATTCCCGTGTTCCACAAACAAGCTATTAACAACTGAAGCGACACTGCCGTGAACTATCTGGAAAAGTTTCGTGTCGGAGTTTCCCATGCAAAATCCGTGTTTAGGTGTCGGAAATGACACCACAGATTTCTTCGCATACGGGACAGTGGCCCGTCCCCTTATCCCTGTAAAATATCTGTTGTAGATCAGAGTTCCACCATCTATTCCTGAAAGCAATTGATGGTCAACAGATGTAGGGGGCCCAAATCTGGTTGTCAGACCAAACGAAACTCCAGATCCACTTGAAGTTGCCGAGAAGATCAGGCAGGGTTCCTCGTTCTCGTGTTGTCTGTCGACTGGCGCGGTTGGTTTGTGGATGCCATCTTGTAGTGCCGAATATGTTGTGATGGCTGGCGCAGGAGGTGTACCAAAGGGGAGCGCCTAGGACGTCGCCCAAAAGAAGAGAGGGGCAGTGTAAGGCTTTGTTTATGTGAATACCTGACGTTTGGCGGTCACTTTAGAATTTGTCTGGTCTCTGTACACGTGGGCTGGCCTTCGGGCCACACTCAGTCCCCATTTCTCCTATTGCCTTCGGAATACATGTAGTCAAACTCACTTATGCCTTCTACTACCCCATGGGAAGCCTCGGGACGCTACACCAGGCACCTAATAAAAACAGATTCTCACGCCCTTAGATATGACGGACGCAAAATCATGGGTTGACTGACATGTTAGAGAACTGATTGTGAGATGCATTTCGGTCGTCGCAGCACACGAGTTAGTTTGAAACATTAATTGTGGAATTGCCTGGTTGCTTAGCACATAAATAATTTGTGTTACGGCCACAAGGGTGGTGCACATGTGCTGCACATTTATGATAGCCCTATTTCGCTTAGGTTCAATTCGGTTTGCCAATATTTTTTATTTCCTACCGCAATGTGGCTGCAGCGGTAGAGCAAACTTTTATTCTTTAAGAAGTAGGAAAGGTTGTCAAGATTAGCTTGGGACAAGGTGACGGTTTCTACTTTTGCGGCGAATTGATAGGAGGAGACTCATTGATGATGACAGTGTTGTTTGTGGGACTAGTAGGGCTTCAGTTTACACCGGTGATTTTATTTGCGTTAATTTTGCCAGGGTATTTACATGCTGCTAGGTGTGCTTTAAGATTATTTTGTGGTAAACATTGTAGGCAACATTTCCTTGTTCCGCCTTAAAGTTCCTCTCGTTTTGGTGATAGACGCTTCTTTTTAGCTATTGGCTTAAAGTGTGTTGTCCTTGAAAGGGTATACCTGCTTTGACTCCTTTTCACAATGTTTTTGAGGAGCGCTGGCTTTCCTTTCACTAGGCGAGCGTTAGCGGCTGCTGAGATTTGGTTTGCAATGCGTTGCGATTTCTCCGACCTCTTTCAAGAGTCTCTGATTTTCCCTCGCTTTTTAATGCGAAGAATGTTAATAAGAGGTTATAGTAGGATGTTTTGAACCGACTTGAAGAAGGCTGCACATACGTCAGTCTGCAGCAACATTTGTTTTTGTATGTCGTACGTTTTTTTATGAAAAGCGGTTACTCACTTGTCCCAATTGCTTAGGCATGGTGTTAATAGGAGGTGGAATGAGTGGGAGGAGCGAGTCGCAAGCTAGAAATTGTGCGCACAGCTAACGATTGTATGGGAATTGAAATTTATTTACATTATTCGTAGTAATGGTAAGTCTTTCTAGCGTAACATTGGGAGAAGTGTTTTACGCAGTACTATTATTTGCTGGCAGTGCAGATTGGTGTGGCATGTTTGTACTTTTTAATTACCTGTTTTGTATGGTTCTATCTCCTTTATTATTCGTTTCGGCTATCTATAACGTTTTTTACACAAAGAGTAGTTGTTTGCTCGGAATGTCGTTAATTTGAAATCTTGTTCCATGATATGCTTTTGCTTGCCTTTAAAATTTTACGATTGAGTAAAGCTTGGCATAAACTCTCCTCATTGGCTTGTGCCTCAACCCTCCCACCTTCATGTGCTTGGACGTCGGACGCCTTCACCACTGGCATTGAAGCGTCGATGCCCCATCTACTGACTGCACTTCTCCAATCAACTCCAACTCGTTTCCAGTCAGCAGCTCCGTTTACAAGATGCGATCGTATGTGTATCTGTCCTATTACAGCAATATTCGCAGCGTTGTCAACAAATGTCTCAGTTCACTGTCTCTGAAGGATCATCTCATTGCACACTCCCTTGTTGGCCAAACCGAGCAAACGTAGCGCACAAATGCAACGGCAAATTATTGTCTTCCCTGATACATATGGGATCGGATGTTTAGACAAGTGGAATCAAATTGCACACACACAAACCCCACGCTACTGGAGAACGCATCGTGTAGTTGGTGAGTAACAGTATAAACTAGTTATGTCTGCCTTGCTACCTCTTCTCTCTCCGGTCTCCGGTCTCTGAACTCCTTCTGATATCGGTACGTAATATTCACCGTTGGGTTCGTCCTTCTGCCTACCTGTGAGCGTCACCTCGTAACTTCCGTCTTCAGAGTGTCCATCATGCGTGTGGTTTACTCGACGTACATATTTTGCAATTATTCCCTTCTCTTCCTCTTTTTGCTTACGTGCTTCCCGTCACTCTACGCCGTCCGTTTCTTCTGATATGCACCTGTAAGTCAGCGCATTCACTTTGCCCTTTTTGTATTGGAAAGTAGGGTACTGTTCCTGCATCACATTTACTATTATACAACCACATTAGTGATCTGTGTGCCCTATGAAATGCTTTGCTCTCAGTTATTGCTTAAAGTCTTAAGTCATAGTTTGGGTAGTGAACAGTTCAGGTTCCATTTCACGCATTTGCCCCATTTTCTTGTTGAATGCGGAGCTGGCATAGGGATGGCGCATTCCCTTACCTCTTCTTCCCTCTGTGAGCGTACACCGCCTACGGCTACATCACTTACTTCTGCATCCAATGCAGGACATATATCCTTGACTCGGCGAAGGGAGCAGAATAAAGCATTCATTTCGTTTCGTTTCTTTTTAAAACCCAAAATCCTTTTTGCCTCTTTTTCTGGTTGTTTTCGTAGTGGTATAGAAATTTTAGCAAATGGAAAATCATAAAAACTAGCGAAGTCGCGGTCGCGCATTTGATTGGTTTGCACTCGATTGTACTGTCTTTAGCGACCGCATTTCTTTGAATCTACGATTTGCCATACTTCTCAAAGACTGCTCAGGAATTGGTGTAGTTTGGTGTTGAGCTCTGGAATACCTCTACCCAAGGCAAATGTCATCGAGGTGGGCTATACAGTGCCTTGGGAGTAAGGCATCCAT
>UYWX01020389.1:40033-88687 GCA_900622495.1 Hydatigera taeniaeformis | reverse complement strand
AGCCCGACGTGTACAAGGGCCAGACAAACCCTAAAGTGACCGTCAAGCGTCATGTGGTCACAGAAACAAAGTATTTCGCTGCCCCTCTCTTCTTTTAAGGCAGCGTCATCGGCACTCCCCTTGGTATGCCTCCCGCGCCAGCCATCACAACACATTCGGTACTACATGAAAGCACCCACGAGCCAACCGTACCAGTCGACAGATAACATCAGACTGAGGCACCGTACCTGTTCTCCTCGGCAGCTTCAACTGCATCTGGAGTTACGTTCTGTCTGACAACCAGATTCGGGACCGCATGCACCTGTTGACCATTGATTGCTTCCAGGAATAGACGGTGGAACTCTGGTCTCAAACAGATATGTTACAGGGGAAACAGGATGAGCCACTGTCCCGCATGTAAGGAGAACCATGGTGCCATTTCCGACACCTAAACACGGATTTTGTATGGGAAACTGATGTTATCTTTCGACTCATGCGGTTGGCTCGTGGGTGCTTTCATGCAGTACAGAATATGTTGTGATGGCTGACACGGGAGTTGTACCAAAGGGGAATGCCAAGGACGTCGTTCAAAAGAAGAGTGGCATTTTAATACTTTGTTTATGCGACTATCTGATGTCTGGTGGTTACTTTGGTGCTCGTCTGGTCATTGTTAGCGTGGGATGGTCTTTGGGCCATGCTCAGATCCAGATACCTTGTCCTCCTTGGAATACCTATATTTAGCTTCACTTGCTAACTTCTTCTACCCTGTAAGAATTCTCGGGACGCTACAAAAAGTGATCACCAGAAATCAGATGTTTGCATGCACAGAGCATTACGTAAAGAAGCACTCGTTTTCACTTGATTTCCGTACGATTGGCTAGCTTTATTTAGATATGATCAAAATACAATTTTTCTAGCATATATTTATCTTAAATTATAGTTTGAGCCCTGGCTAATCAATATTGGTTTATTTTATTTGGGTTTTTCCCCAGTTTCAACGTTGACTCTGCATCCTACATTTCAAAACGTACCATTTAATTCCTCTATTTACTTTAGATTGTATGTCGCCTTTGGTGATATCCACAGGGCACATAAACACGCATCGCCCGAGGACTACAAACGCAAATTGCCACGGTAAATATTGAGAGGATACACGTATTGTGGTAATTTATTTTCTATTCTACAAATTGCAAAATAGTCAATCTTGTAGTATATGCCTGCCCTAATTGCTCCATTTTTCTGAGGTTTTATGCCTTCACAATAACTTAATGCCAAATCAGACAAATGAAAACATATGCATAAATTACGTAGGGCGACTCAAAAATCAGCAACTGAATCATTCAAGTAAGATTTGTGCGACCTTTGCCGGCATTAAAATGGGTGCTCATGATTGATTTTGAACAGCATGAAAGTGCATTCATGTCGCTGGTCACTTGTGCTCTTCTCTGTGGAAGGGTCCTTTGCGCGGTGGTCCTTTGGAGTTAAAGCATTCTGAAGGGGCAGGAGACGACAAAGCCATTGAAGAAGCAGCCCTGGTCCTCGATAGAGATATCGTGCCAACACAATGTGGCGCACAGTTGTGGCAAACGTTATTTTATTCGGAACAACATAGGTCGGTATCGTTTAATATTTCAGGTTCGTAATAAGAAAATTCGGTTCATTCCCATTGAAGAAGTGATATGAGAATCTCTGCTCATCTTTAGATGGTTATGCACTCTCGATTCACAAGTTCACTGCGTCAATTTCATGTATTAAAAATATTACCATTTCACGATTAGTTGCGCATCGTTTGATACCACTTGAGTGGATGTTGTAATATGCTGCTTCACACAGGGATCCTTTTTCCTTTGGTTTGTGGCAAACCAAAGGAAAGCTGGTAAATGGACGCATGATGGTGTGCGTAGTTGCATTGCCTTCGGTTTTTGTTACAAAAGGCTTGCAGAGAATCTCATCGTAAGGCCATAGGCGATCCTGGATGCAGTTGACAGACTTTTAATTACTCACTAGTGAGTACCGCAGGGTTCGAGAATGGTTTGTTGCATCTTTCTTTTCGGAGGCATTTCAAATGTTGGGTCAGAATTTTCACATGTACCTGGTGCATTCGCGGTTATTGAAACTCACCACCATGGACACACCTAAATGAATGGTCAAAGAGTCCAAGTTTGTGTTCTTTTGATGAACAGAAACAGATGAATTGCAGTATGAAGATTTGATGGATCTGTTTGTTAAAAAGTATGATGCTCAAGAATACGGTCGGAATTGGATTTTACTAAAACCTCGAGCAGTCAAGTGGCTGTCGAGACGTTTGCTATAGGTCCACTCATATTCACGTGGATATCTCAGATTATCGACCGTCTGATGACACCAGCGTACGCTTAGTTTTTAAAACATCTCCTAGTGGAGTTGCAAGATGCCGGAGCGGTTTGTGAGCCTAGGATTGTTACTCAAGGCCGAGTGCTTGGCCCCGGGTCAGATGGGCTGCTTGCGGAACTCCATGGTTACTCGGGAGACTCTCATCAGAGCTCCTCTGGGTCGGCACTATACGCGCGGTCGATCGCTACCCCCGGAATGCTTTGTATACGGCAAGAGGTCAGAGAGGGATCCGGACGGGATGGCCAAGTGCCTCAACTGGTGTACTCACAGAGCCGTCGAGGACTCCAATATCTACGGCGTAGACTATCACAAAACAAATGTCGAGAGCGTCAAGGTGGGAATCCACAAGGTACCTGAGTGGTTCCGGTTCCGAAAAGAAAAGGACTTCCACCGGAGACCAGTCAAATCTGTTATCCAACAGAAAAAACCTGCCTTCCCCCTGGATATGACATTTGGCAGACCAACACGTCCATCTACACCAATAGGCTGTTTGCTTTCCCATTACTATAAACGGGAGTTTGATCGAATTGCAATCGAGTACGTTATGATACAATTCAGTAACGTTGTCAAAATAACTAGTCTTCTGGAGAACTGCGATGATACCGTGTAATGCAAACACAATAGTCTCATTGTGGAGTTTAGTTCAAAGTATATGTGAATTGCATTCCTTTGCGTTAACTACCAAATATTAGTTGGCAATGCTAAAAATTAATTTGAGCTAAACATTTCGAATACCCCACTGAACTGGTAATCTTCTTGTAAACCGAGCTGAAAATCACGTACTGTGGGAATCTACTTTTGCTTTGTTGATTAAAAGTGGAAGTCTCTCCGCTTTCCTAACCTCAAGTCGGTAATAAAGTGTCTATTTTTTTTCTAGTGATTTCTTTGTTATTGAATTTGCTTTAGAAACAACAGAGCATACTTGACAGGCATGGCCATCGCGCAAAATAAATCGCCGCAGCCTTACGACACTCTAAAATCGGCGAACGCTGTAGCGCAGCTGCCATCGCAACAGCCTCCACAGAAGCTCTGGACAATGAAGCGCTTCCGCTCTCGGCCGCCGCGTATTTCCAGCCACTGGAGCCATGAAGAGGAGCAAAAGATGCATGAAAGACTTTACTCAAAGCCAAACTGTAATGCAGTTTTGAGAAAATAACTTATACACCTACGTGGTTAAGGGAGAAAAGTTGGTAGTTTGCGCAACCTTTGCCATTCTCCTCGGCTGAGGGAGTGACGTGCACATTCTTTTCCACAAACCATCAATTCGCAGGTTTCCAAAGACTCCAATAGAATTTTGGAAGTCGGAATATAATTATAATGCACATCGTCCATTGAGGTACTGGCAAAGAAAAGAATCACCTCATTCTTACTTGTATCGTAAAGCTGTTGTTACCTGATTGAGCGAAATGTGAGGTGATAAAATGTACATAGTTTTTCATGAGGGCCCTCTTTCTGTCTTACTGACTGATACCTAATTTCTTCTTGCTTTATCAGGCAACTAATAAATTGCCTCAAATTCCTTACTCGTTGTGAGAGGCAACAAACACAGATCCTGTACTTAGAATAACTGCAAAAAAATTCCGAATATGCAGGTAGAAAAGATTACTAAATGTCGTTAGTTGAGCGCTCTCCGAGACACAGAATTCACGCCCAAAGTTAGAAAAAACTGCTCACCACGCACTCCCCGAGAATGCAAACCTATTCAGAGGTGAACCACCAGTCTTCACCTGCCAACCAACTCATTACGCTACCTGCATAACCGACTACTTTGAGTTGACTCCTGTAGGAGGAAGAGCACCAGCCTGCACCACATCCCCACAATGCGTGGACCAAGCCCGTTTCCCCATAAGGGGAACGGCTCGTTAAACAAGTTCAGCTTCCTCAAGGCGAGACGCCTTAGTATCCACTTAAGCAGGGGAAATAGTATGGACTAAGTCCAACCAACTCAATTATAAAGAACAACAGACCCAAAAAATGCATCGTTTACTATACCGAAAAATAGAGGAAAAAGACTGGCAAATACAGTACAACGATGGCGTAGAGCGACATTTTAGAATTTTAAAGTAGCAATAAACAACTGTCTATCGCCGTTTAATGACTTTATCGACGCTGGCATCAAACTGGGGATCAGATAGATTGAGGAGCAACGTATTTGAATTGAGAAATGCACGGTTGGACGACTGCGAAATCTAAAATAAATAAATGCGTAAACTCCAGGACCACTCATGTGAGAGAACAAAAGATCCAGGTAAGATTACCGTTCTAGCAATGTTTGCAGCCGCCTTGATCTTCCTCAGTTTAAGATAGCCAGGATTTGCCTGTAAGGCGTCACCAATGAGCTTAGCCGCTTGTGCTTCACCATCAGCCATTACAATTTTTTGCTGACGCTCCTGCTTGGCCCGTTCGACCAAAAACTGAGCTCTCTGAGCCTCTTGTTGAGCAATCTAAAGAGACCAGACAAAGACCAGTGAAGACAGCATGCACAAATTTTTAAGGAGAATGGAGATTAATGTACTTGTTTCGCCTCGACAGCTGACGCGTAGACTTGAGAAAAGGTAAGATCGGTAATGGAAACGTCGTCAACAACGATGTGAAAATCACGAGCGCGATCAATGAGTTGTTTGCGAATGAGCAACGACACCTGCTGGCGTTGCGTAATGAGTTGACTTGCATTGAACTTGGCCACAACTGCTTTTAGCACCTCGTTGACAATCGAAGGAAGAACTCGCTCATCATAATCAGTGCCAAGAGTACGATAAAGTTCGGGCAGACTAGAGACCTCTGGGCGAGAGAGCACGCGGACAGTAATATTTATTGTTTGTAAGTCTGAAATGAGGTTAATGGAAATTCGTGGTTGAGAAAAGATCTGCCAAAAGTCGCAGTGGGTACCACCTTATTCCTGACTGCATAATCGAATAGAGGTCGGTTTAGTCTACGCAAATACGCGACTGATATTCCGACCACAAAACAAACCACCCAAACCTAACAAGAAAGTCTCAGTATCTGCACAAAACGACCACTAAACAGCTAATAGTTAAGACAGCATCGGCAGCGAGACCAAGGAATACCTTTGCTTCCAGTGGGCGAAGTAATTTTTCTTGGTTTGGAGCGAATATCATAAATAATAGGATATTGGAACCAAGGAACACTAAAAGAAATCCATCATTATAAAGGAAAAAGATACCGAAAATGAAGCCCTTCAGCGTAAATGTCGGGTTTTACACCGCCAATGCGACTAAACATAATACCGCGGTGACCTCCATCAACTAGATATATGTTGGTGAAGTCGACTAAGAATTACCTGTATAAAGTGATTGTTGCACTCCGTATCCAAGAAGACCTAGCCCAACAAGGCCCAGAAGACCGCCACCACCAACAGGAGCTAGTTTTCTAAGCTGGTTCATGCCACAAGTTACGAAACACCAAATCGGCCTCAGAACAATTGATGAATTCAAACATTTTTGTATCCGAAATATGTAGATAAGAGTAGGTGGTGTAAAAAGGAAAGGAATTTTTTATGCTAAGCAGAATATAAGGGGTCTCGAATGCAACCACAAGTATTGTCAATAAGATTAAAATGAAAATTATATCACTAATATCCAGACATAACACCATGGCCATCTTGTGACAGACTTAGCAGCGCTCTAGAACTTAAAAACAGACAATTTGGTATCGTACAAATCTAAATATAATCAATTTTTTCGCAGAATCAGCCTCTGGGATAAAAAATGCATTCGCTGAAAATAGTCTGCACATTGAGCAAGCCCCGCTCATAAACCGGCAGCTGCAAATGTAGCCTCCCGGGGCTTCCTACCCGGTAGAAGAAGGTATTAAGTGAAGCTGGATAAATGTACTTTAAATAGGGTAAAGCAACTGAGCTTGAGCCAGCCCGCATGCACAAGAGTTAGACAAATCCTAGAGTGACCGCCAAATGTCAGATAGTCACATAAACAAAGCATCACAACAAATGCTCTTTAAACTCATTTCGCCGAAACATCTTTCGTTAGATGATCATCATTGTAAGATCCTGTTAACTCGACTGCCTGTTTAGTTGCGGTCGATTTGCCGATTATGTTATTTCTCCCTAATGAACTGTTCTTCAAGCCATTCCATAGCCTCAGATTCATCCATCCTGTCCAACTACAAGTAATTAGTTGGTTCTCTGCCTTCTTTTACCAAGTGGGAAGTCTTTAAGTGCCAAGGTACCCATTTCCTTTCCTTCTTTGTAAGATCCTTAATTATCTGCCGTCTTTGTGACGAATCGTTGCGCTTAGCTATGGGAAGTGCAACGTGGGGCACAGTACAAGTGCGAGCGAAACATTTAATCTAGGTACATGCCCAAGAGACCTTTCTCTCTGTTAGCACAACGTATGAACTGATGCCCTCCTCCGACCGACATTCAAAAGCACTTACATGCATTGCATCCTCCCTTTTACCTCATTTGACTACAAGGGACAGACCTAGCAGTGGCCGTCACACCTCAATCCCTACATACACAACAGATGTATTATCTGCCTTAGCGTGATCTTCATTTGACTTTAAGGTATGTCTAAAGCGAATCAAGTCATAAAAGATTAATGCAACTCAATCCCTTTTACTGAACTGTTAATCTGAGCGATTGTAAAAAGGGTGGGCTCAGCGAATTTGCAGAAGTGGTTGATTTCGTAAAGATAAGCTTAATTATATGTAGAATTTTGACAGCTATGCTGTTTCCGTCTTCTTCGGGGAAGCTATTTGAATATGGTCGTGGGCAGTGTTTTATTTAGTTAAGTGTCGGCTTAAAATGCAGTTAGTGAGTTGGCTGTATTATCTATGCCGGATGGACTGATGTTGGCCATGCCACAATCTACCAACACCTCTCCCTTTGACGGTATTATGTATTTTTTAAAGCCTCATACTGTCTACTTTAAAGGATGTATCACAGGATGCTAAAGCGAATAATTTTGAACATTTATTTACCAAGCTCTCTAGACCACCTATAGGAATATGCATATGTAGTCAAAAATCTGCACCTCTACTGCCTCTCTACAGCTAGCAGCATTTCATTTCGACATTTTAGCTACCTGAAACTGCTTAGTAGATAAAAAGGAAGTATCATGTAGGACTAAATTCACGTATTCAGGGAGAAAGGAGAGTTTGGATTTCAGTCTGACCTGATGGCAAGACAAATACCAGAGCAGTCGCCAGACATACAGGCGGTCACAGAAACATCATGTTAACTTGCTCCTCTCATTTCGAAGTACGTCCCTTGCACCTCCTTCTGTACACGTCCAGCGTTGGTTAAGGCGGCATATCCGGTGCTGCGAAGAAACACCCATGAGTCAACGTCGCCAACTTGGCCTTCTTAGCAGCTCCAACTGAATTTGGAGTTACGTTTCTTCTGAGAGCGGGAATAAAAAAGAAAAAAATTTCGTTGATAATCAATTGAGCTTTGAACAAAACTTTGGTGCCCTGCTCGAAAAGAGATGTGGAATAGGCAAATTAGGATCAAGCATATTTCAGTTTAAAAGAGGGTAGAGTCAAACACAGACATCATTACCAATCCTTCTGTTGTGAGAGCTTTGGAGAATACAGTGAACGCAGATTAAAAATAGTAACAAGGTTGGGGTTGCTTTCTGCTGTCATTGGTGTAACGTTCCAAGCCTCCTCACTACATGGATGACCCATGACTCGCGAGTCTTTCCTTATAGCACTGAATATGTTGTGATGCCTGGCGAGGAGGAGCGCCAAGGGCGTCACTCAAAAGGAGAGGGGAGTGGCGCAACATTTTGGTGACAATCTGACATATGAAGGCTACTTCGGTATTCGTCCTGTCCTTGTATGCGTGGGCCAGCCTTCAGGCCATGCAAAGGCCCAATTCCAGTGTCCCTTCTTAATATGCATGCATTAAACCCAACTTACTACCTTCTAACCAGTGAAAAGTCTTAGGACGCTACACCGAAATTAAAGTTCTGCAAATTGTTTTGAGAGTGTTTTGATTTTCACATTTTTAGAAAAAGGATCCCAGAAATTATTTTGCAGCCTAATGCCTCTCCGGTTTTGTGTAAATTTGGTGACTGATATAGTCGTCTTGTAAGTCTTTTTGTTCCAAAAACAGCCCCACCGTAACGTTCAGACGAAGGGAACTTTTGATATCAAAGCTTGAAAGTTGAGCAATAGTCGTCACTTCTGAAGGTCGACACGTGGCGCCTTTAGCCATTTACTTTAATTGGGTACATGGCGCTCGGCCATTATTGTGGCTCCTCCAATCTTAAGGAAGTAGTATGTGCGCAGGGGTCATTACTGTAATAATCGCGGTCTTGTTTATGTGGGCTGAGCTTTGATTCAAGTCAAAACTGAAGTTCTACTTCTGCTTCTTGGCCTAACTTGATGCCTTTTTTCAAATGAGTGGGAAATCTCGGAACGCTACAATGAGATCGTACTGTAATACTTTGTTTATGTGACCAGCTGATGTCTGGCGGTAGCCTGAAGATTAGTCTGGCCTTGCACGTATTGGCTGTGTAGTGTCTCGAGACTTCCTAGCCGATATGGGAAGTCAGTAAGTGCAGTTTGATATATGTATTCCGAAGACGACGGGGAGAATGGGCCTGGACATGGCCCGAAGGCCAGCCTACGTTTACAAGGATCAGATCAATCCTAAAGTGATCACCAAACGTCATGTGATCACAAAGTATTACAGGCTGGTAATTGGGTAAAATCCGGGTCTAGTCCCTTTGCCCTCCCTGGAATACATGTATTCAGCTCCACTTAATGCCTTCTTTTACGCGGCGGAAGTCTCGCGACGTTGAACTTATATTTTTTCAATTTTATATAAATTTATCTCTGCTTGTAATATAATCTAGCTTGTTTAAGTGGACTTTTATAGGTGAGAGGCGGAAAGCAATTGGGAACGTGGATCACGTGCACGAGGTCGGCAAGGAGCCTTCCTGCAATTGATATCTCCTACTCACCGCATCTGTATCTTATTCCCCATCCTCCCTATAGCGATGCCTAATAAATCGCCTACAACCAACTTCCTCTTAAGGTCTGAGAACCAGGGACCAGAGGGTAGACAGGCAGTAACTACACTGCTTCGGTCCAAATTCGCTTTGAAAGAATTCCCACTGCAATGACAATACAGTCTTTTTAAAGTATCGAAGCAAAGAAGTGCTTGCATAGCATGTACCAATTTTCGACATACGAAAGGACATTCACTTATTGATAGAGCCAAAAATTGGCTTACGTAAAAAACATAAGATTATGTATAAAACTGCGCAAAAGAGCAACAGACGTAAGTCAAACTTATAACGCGTTTTACAATGGTTCTTGTGAGCATCATTCCAAAGAATTTTACACTCCGTCTTACTTGTCATCCCCATAGCACCCTTCAGTATATTACCATCAAATGCATTTCGGTCTCCTGAATAATGTAGTACCTAGTTTTTGACTAAAAGCGGCAACCTCTTTTGTTTTTTTACATCGGCTTACTGCGCTTAAGACGAAACGGCTCATGTTATCGGCGCGGGGGACGCTCTGGATGAGTTGGGGGGTCGTACTCTTTTCATCACGCTATTTGGGACCAGGTGGCGAAATCGTTACCACTATGTTTCGCCTATATGTCTTATTTTTTATCATTTTTGCTAGTGTCTATGTGCTAAGAGTTGAGGAACGCACGATAAGATTCTATTTTTGAGGATACCATTCTGCTTTTATGCTAGTAGTTTTATTAACTGCACGGGCGCTTACTCACTCTTCTGGTAGGCTCCTTGGTACGCTCAAGTAAAGTAATAAAATAGGGAAAGCTAGTAGGTTTTTATCCTTTTCATGATCTTGCCTCGCAGGTATTTGCCGCCATTTTTCCCTCGGTCGGTCTGTATTTAGTCGATTGCGGGATGCACGTGGTCGGATACCGATCTATTGTAAGCCTGTTTATCAGCGTCCAAAGGGGTCTGCACAGCCAAAGTCGTCTTCCATTGGTCGGCCTTCTGTTTTCCTTGGATGTGGTACCCGCACATTTAAGCAGACATTCATTCAATGTGGCCTCTTCACCTTTGTCTCCATAAACACTATTTTTGTTGGGTCTATGATTTGGAGTTATGAGAATTGGAGGGCTCGGATTTCAAAACATCGGGATGGTTTCAAAAAAACCGTAAGTACTACCTAAACAATGTCGACACCAATTTTCTGTCGCTGATCTCATCTTCTCCGCAGCTACGGGATTTTTTCACAACGATCGTCGGGAGGCCTCCGAAGCCCTCCGATATTTTTTGGGGTAAGCATCTTGAATTTTCCTAGAAATTAACAGATGACCACTATTTTGCTACTCCGTTTAGCCATTGCTCTTGCAAATTTCATTATCTTCATCTGCAACAATAGTCGCCATTATGGACCCACATTCCTTCGCTACTTTGCGAATTCCCCTTATGGACGTGAGTAATGGTACATATTAGCTCTTCTCATTTCTAAAAATTCTTTTTCGAAGTCTTGATTTTTAACAGCCTGGCCAGCAATGTCCATGTTCCTCTCAATATTCTCTCACCAGATGTTCTTTCACATGTTTTTAAACATGTACGTCCTTAATAACTTTACGCAACCTCTCGTACGAGTTCTCGGAATGGAACAATACTTCGCTGTTTTCCTTAGCGGCGGTACGTCAGCTTTTTCGCCAATCATTTTCATTGCATAAAGTATGTCGCCCTGATTTCATGCTCTATATGATCACGATAGTTTAAACTTGTTAAGCTTTGGGCGGGGTATTACAAACATTTCAAGTAGTAGCAGGAGGTTATTGCTGTTTGTAATCCCTGTTTCTGGAAATGGCAGTACATCCTGAAAGTATTACGAACCTCCTACGTAAATTCTGGGCGGTCGAATTGTATAGAAACTAGATGAAATTTCTCCATGGCTTCTGCCAAGGATATAGACAATGATGGTTGTTTTTAATTTATCTTTTTAAATAGGGATATTTGCTTCCTTCCTAAGTGCGTTGGCAAAGGTGGCGCGAGGCTCGCGAGTCCCTTCGATTGGGGCCAGCGGGGCAGTGTGCGCTGTGTTGGGCGCATTCTGCATGCTGGAGCCACACGCGATGCTCTGTTTACCGCTGGTAGTGAACGTGATTCCTCACGCCTTTTCTGCGGGTTCTGCCTGCTGGGTCATTGTCGCCTTCGAGGCCTGTGGTGCTACTTTTCTTGCTCGTCGCTCACCCATCGACCACGCAGCTCATCTTGGTGGCCTTCTCTTCGGCATGTATGGCCATTCATTTCTTTTCTTTGCTTTAACATAATAACCCACCACACTAATACTGGTTATTGCGTTTGACTGTACTTGGCACTTGGTGGAATTCGTTTTTAGCCAGTAAGCTTGCATTTACTCGTTCCCTGTCGAATCCCATTTCATTGACCGGGTGAGATGAATCATACTTTGTGGGTTCGATCGCCGGTGTGTCACAGTGACAAATTCTAGCATAGCAGAAGCTGTCAACTCAATTTCGGATTTTTTTCACCTCATGCTCGTATACGCCTTTTTTATGCTTCAACCCTGCAACAGAACTTGGTATAAGAATTTCTATAAAAGTTGTGCTGTTTTGAGCGGATGATTTTGATCTTGAAGTATGGGTACTCTTCCTTTTCAGGTACTATGGATTGGAAGGAAAAAAGGTGGTTTTGAAACATCGCGACGAGGTGATCAAGGTCTGGCGAACATTGAAAGGCGAGAGTGGGAAAGCTAGTGAATAGCACTTATCTCCTCATCTGAAGTATGTTTTTGTGTATATAAGTGCTTAACGAATAACCCACATTGTTTCCTTTGCGGTTGTGTTTTGGTCTGATGCAGTGAACAACTTTTGCTAAATGGTGTTGAAAGATACTGGTATTCTAGCTTGTTCTGTCCACGTAGCGCACAGGTCTTCAAATTACTAGGGCTTACTATAAATATTTGGCATGTTTTTTGACTGCCACAGAAGCAGTTTTTTCAATACGGATTTCGTTTTTGCGCTTGCAGACGTTTGAGACACTCGCGCCTGTCGACCCTGCGTCTGATAGTGTTCGCATAGAAAACATCATTTGGATATCTCACTGTAATTGGGAGTGTAAATTTTGACTTTGATGTGGATTTATGCAGCGGCGTTTCAGTCACGGTTGGAATTAACTTGTGCAACAGTCGGTGATTCAGTCGTCTTAATAAAGTAACCTGCGTTAATGAATATCTGATTGGTAGATGGTTGCGTAGGCTGAGGCATAAGCGCAAGAGGCTAGCATAAGCATAGGCTGTTTGAGAGGTAGCATAGTAATGCTGTCGCTTGAAGAGAGCACATCACCGCAGAAGTGTTAAATCTCATCAATAAATAAATATTTGGTGTTGCCTGATTTACTCACTACAAGTTATTTACGATAGGTTGTTCAAAGAAAATATGAAAATAAACATGAGCAGTCGTCAGTGGCGCTCCTGTTTTATGTGCTTAAATGGGTGTCTTGGCTGCAAACAGTCAGAGTGATGGCACGGGATAATTCACCAGAACGACGTACTTTAAGTAATCTGGATGGCCTCATCTCAGTGATTTTTAACTGCGCCTTATTTTCAAGGGTGATGGGGGTATGTGAAGGTAGAATCGTTCCTTGTAGCACTTTCTTTCACGCCTCACATGTATTGTTTCCACTAGAAATAATGCAAAGATATGAGTGTCAATCGTTCTGCAAATAACAATTTTATACTTTTCTGGGTGTAGAAATCCTGTGGAGTTCGAACTAAAATTCAGAGGGGAGGTGGGGTGATTTCGACATCAATAAGGGCTGATTATCCACACGATTGCTGTGATTTCCTAAACAAAGCAATTATGATTGTCTGAAGTTGACCTGAACCAGATATCTGTCTATTTTGCGTGGTGGGTGCATCTCAGCCAGTGAAAGCTAAAGTTAGTATGTTTTATACGCGAAGGCAAATAGCATCAAGGTAGCACATGGGAGCAATTTTACCGCATGGAAACTCTGCGCCAAGCCGAAATATTGTTAAGGATTAATCTTTCTCTGAACTCCCTGTTTTAGTAGCTCAGTATGAGCACACGTGGGTTTGAGAGTAATAAAAGCAATAATTCGGGGAGGCGCTCTCGACCTTGTCTTATTTTAAATTCACATAACGCGTGTGTTAGCGAGACATTAGAAGCCATATTTTTTGCCATCAATGATAACGACACTGACAACTCTGCCCCTGCCATAAACAGGTGGAATTATATCATGGAGAGTGGGAAGGGAATTAAATATCCTGTCAAAGTGAGTGGTTTGCTGGGGGTTTGAGATTGGAGAATGAACGGAGTTGATTAATTTCCACGTAGACCGGTTGATCGTACAAAAGAAGCAATGAAGACGTGTGGGTAATGAGAGGCGAGGTTAATACTCTGGATTAACTCAGATCAGATGACAAACCTGCTTGTGACTTGCTGGGTGCTGGCTGGCGTTAAGAGAATCAGAACTCATTCTTCTCTGAGGCTTGAATGGCCTCGTGGCTTAAACGGGACGCAAATTAGGTTTTCCACCACAGGAGCTACCCAATAACTCCCACCGGAAGCAATGTTGGCAAGTGGAAGAATCGGACTATGGCTCAGGGTGGCCAAAAAAGTGGTAATATTTCCATTTTGGGGTCACTTAGGTCGCTTGGCGAATAGGTTGTAAAAATTCCTGCTCGTTTTAAACTACTTCCTCTCAGCCAGCCAAAGAATTCCCACGAGTTTACTAATCAAGCATCAATCGCACTAGGCGTTCACTAAAGACAAAGATGCATATACCTACCCTGATGGGGTGTGATTTAAGTAGATCTTCAATGCAGAACTTCCAACAAAATTACCACATCTGTTAAATGCGATTTTTGACACCAAAATCGGTAATCTCTGTGACACTTCTATACTTAAGCATCCTTCAATCTATCAAACCAACTCCTCAGCCCCTCCCCCCCCACCGTAAATACGGATGTACACTCCCATTCGAGAAAGATGGACGTTCCCTTTCTCGCCACCGCTCGCAGCTTTCATATAGCCCTAGAACCAAACTACTGTAATTCTAAATGCAGTGCGATCTGTTCGGATGTAATCTCGCCCAATTTCATTTCACCGTCCGGTGATCCCTAACATGGAACCACGCGCTCTCCAACTGTAAGGAATCAAAGTTGGAGTACAATTTGTAATTGCATGCATGCAAAGCCCCAATTAAGTGAATTTGGAAACTACAGTATCCCCGTAACGGAGTAGCGGAAGTGTACGGTCCCGGACAGGGAGAATAGGACTAAAACGATATGATTTTATGAAATGACGCTTGTCTCAGTTGGAAAAACAAGGAACTGCCTAACAGCTCGGTAGCCTTGAGCTTGTATCGAATTTAGGCAGGTGAGGGAGGAACCTATTGTAGTTTATGCGCACATCTCAGAAACTCAGTCAGGATTAAGTTGCGCCGAAAACATATAGCTCAAGTGTATATTTTCATTCAACTCATGTTTGCTTCGTATTACCTACATTAATTTACCCCAATGCCTGCAAATCGGTTGGTCAGCATCAACATATGGGGGAAGAGGAAATCAAATCTTGATGCCAAGATAAAACAGTTTGTCGAAAAGCTAAGGTTGGGGTATTCAAAACCAATAAATGACCGAACATAGTGATCACCTCAGGGCAGAAAAATGTACCCACATTGCACTCAGAGTGCCAGAAACGAAACCCCTTTCTGCAAAGTACTAGTGTTCACAGATACATTGTGGTTCAGCAACATTAAACAACTCAAATTTTATTAAGATCATAGTCCACTGGGTTTGTGTACAAAGGCAGAAAATTAGCCGTCCGAATTTCTGCAATCCAATAAGATTTTAAGCTGTGAGTTCAAAGCAGAAATCCGCCTTTCCAGAAGTATAAGCTAGAATAAAAAGGAAAAAAGACACAAGCACAAGTTAAAGCTGTCCACAAATATTTGCCCAAATTCATGCATAATACATTAACGATTCCTATTTTCACGAGAATAAAAGGTCATGGCGACAAAAGATGCTGAAAATTAACGGACCAGCCCAACAAGATAAAGGATTCTACAAAAAAAGAGGGTGCATCAAGTGAGAGCCCATGTGACATGCACCTTCGATGCTTCAGAATGTGAAAGTTCACCATTTTCGGAATATGCTTTTGTCTGTTTTTTTAAGCTGAGAATCTCAGCTTTCCTACTCAGCTTAGAAAGGCGACACTTGAGGGTTTCCGCAGCCGTCTTGAAGTTGACACCCTAAAAGGCATTTAAACAAATTATTCGGGCTTCACTTCTCATTACATGAATAACTAATCCTAACCATTCCAATATGCGCATACTAGGCCACTTTTGCAGGAATAAAACTACTAAGATGCGGCTGAATCACTCTACACTTGCTTGACTGGCTGTTAAGTCTTAGCTCAAAAACCTGTACGTAAATCGAACCTTTGGTTCAAAACTTAGCGAGATACCAGCTCCGCAGGGAATGCTGATGAGTGAAGTGGAGACCACGTCGATGCGCCTTAGACCAGAAAGTGCAGAGCAGAGCTCCATGATGACAGCCTCATGTTGTTCGTTGGCGGACTGACCAGACACACCTATGGTGTTGGTATGGGCCTTCCCAAGACCCAACAGCACCCGCCATGATTTAAGACGTGATACTGCGGCGATGGCGTCGGAGACAAAATCTATGTCGCCTGATGTCAATGTAGAAGTCGCCTGTGAAAGTTACAACATCGCAGCTCACGTGTTTATTCTTGTGAATATGTGAATTGATGTTAAAATGCCAAACTTGAGGTGACTATCGTTTACACGCCACACCTTTGAAAGGAGATAGGACGTGTGTAAGTTGGTTGGAGGTCAGCCCGTTGTAGTTACCAACACCTATTTTCTACTGTTTGCAAAAATTAAGTTAATGAGGATCTATCTGTAAAAAAAAACTTTTTGCCTGGAGAGCGAGAACACACCCTCGGAAACTGGTGAAGAAGAAGAGAGTGACCATCGTTGAGAAGCAACTGACAGAGCACCTCAGAGAGATGAGGCATTATAGGATGCAGGAGGCGGAGACCGCATAAAAAACAGGTGACCAAGGTATCCAGGTTTTCCTTATCACCACCATCTAAGGTATGTGAAAATGTAACCTACAGTAAATTGTCATCAAAATGTGTGTGTAAGTAGGCATAGTTAGAACGTTTGGATATAATGATGTGGTTAATAGACACGCCAGTGTCCTGAGCTATTTGTTAACGTATAGCAGCAGTTCCTGCAGAAATGTCAACGAGAATTTCAAGTACATTAAGTAGACCGATACAATCAAGCGTCCTGTATTCGTCTCTTACACTTTCAATTTATTTTTCGCGTATCACGCTCTCATGTTAACGGCATCAATACCTTCGCCCAATCTCGATTACCTTTACAATTTACTCGTCTTAACTAAAGAATGTGGTCCTTTCTGCTGTTTAATCATGTGAAATTAGTAAAAATGTAGGCCTTTAAGGTGCGTAAAGTTGATCTAAATGAAAGATAATATAAGACACACTGATGCGGAGACGATGTTTAACAACTTCGAGGTAGACTGAACAGAGATCCTCGGTCCACCATAGACGTAAATCGGCAATACAATTGTGCAACGCCTGATCACGACTTCGTCCAGAGCAGAGATTTTCAAAAGACGTGTTGAACCGCCGCGCTAGATGTGCCACACGCTGCAGTATCCATTTGTCGAGAAGAGGAACTTCAGTTGCCTTTGTCAACAGTACGAAAATGCTTAGTGGAATCAGACCAATTGGCTCTGAAAGAAACCGAAATCGATTAGCTGACCTTCTGAGTGAGGAGCTTGTCCCACATTAGGTCAATGGAGTGCCTCTCTAGGTCGATTGATAGACCAGTGCGTGTCATTTCGGAGGTAAGGAAGCGCATACTTTGCCACACCTGAAGTGAAGGAGTCAAAAGGGGAAGAAGGAGAGCGAAAAGGGAGGACAGGCTGAGATATGAGAGACGCACCTTATTGCCAAAGCGCCTAAAGTCGAGAGCGCCCTCCTCTGTGTAGACGATTGTGGAGCGCGTGAAATCGGTAGCCAACAGGGAGGCTCGCACTGCGTCGGCTCCCAGATTCCGTATGCCCTCAACACTATCACTTCCATCGCCCCTACCAAGCTGGTGCTGCGCGAAGAACTTGCGATATCAATCAAGCAAGCAAGGAAAGCAGTTGATCCACAGCATGGGTATGGTAAAGCACATTCGCATGGCTGAATATTCCCTTCCTGACTGTAAAGGAATCAACGCCTACCATCTCCTTGAACCAACTATGTGCCAGCATGTGACGGTTGATGATAGACTGTATAAGTTATCACTGAACGAAAATGGCTATTTAACGACACTAAAGAAGGTAAATTCAAAATTTTTCAACTCGTCGGGGTAATATGGAAGAACCAGATAGATAAGATGGGGTGTTTCACTAGCAATTCAATACTTTAGTGGAACCAAGGACTAATGAATAATGCGAAGATACATTGTCACACAGTCAGTGTGTAAACGTACAGGTTTAAGGTTTCCGACACCGTCAATCAAGTTGAGGGGATCGATTGTGTTGCCTTTGCTTTTGGACATCTTCTGGCCATTGGCATCGCAAATTAGACCGTGGAGAAGGACCTGACTGACCAAAAACGAATCGATTAAATGTGGAATCGTGAAATTTGGCAAACATCAACTTTTGCACTGGCAACTCATTTTCACCGACAGGTAATGCAAAAATATTGACACTTGCCATTCGGTGAAACAGTAAGTAGTGGTTAAGTGCTTATAGGTATTGCTCTGATGCATGGAACATGTAATTTGCACACACTTCAATATTTAGATTCCAAGTGACATTTTCAAAAGCCTACTCTTTCAATTTTACGGGTCCATCATCCTCCTAGAATGTGCCCAGAAAATATGAATGCACATATTGAATATAACTGTCAAAATAAAGCAATGACCATTTACGACAGAACGTGACTGCGCTGACTTTGCTGGAGCGCGCTCTTTGATGAAGTACTTAAAGCAACAAGTGAATCACAAAAAACCTTAGAGATGCAGTGAGGTGAGATTAAACGAACATGCTTAAACGGAAGTTGACCAGTTAGATGGATCCCGAGCATGGCCATCCTTGCGACCCAAAAAAAGAGAATATCTTGCCCCGTTTCCATCACATCCAGGGGGTAGTTTCTAATTAATTCAGGGCCCTTTAAAGAACAAAGTAGATGATCAGGCACCAAGACTTTTAACAGTGAAATAAACGATTAAGACCTCTAGGTAGGATTAGCGAAACACCAACAGATATCCTGTTGATGGAGCTCGGATTCAACTAGTTGAACATACCTCCTGCGGCCATCCAAAAGCAGAAAAGGGGAGAAGAGCAGAACTGAACCAGGTGTCCAGAACATCCGTGTCTGTAGAGAATTGATTTTTGAGGGCAAGGGGGAAATAGTGATGTAGTAATAATTTACTTAGGCAAAAAGCTCTCAAGTGCCATATGCTTCTGGACTATGAAGTCTTCACTATACCCAGTAAAATCAACATAAGCATTATTCACGCACAGGGTAGAGAAATGGTACGAGAAAACAAATTTGTACATCAGTTTCTTCACAGCAGGAAATAAGTGACGAACATTTAATCAAGTCAAATGGCAACCAATCAGTCCAAATAGATTACCTTGCTCTAAATTGACAGGAACATCACCAATACTACAGTTACACCGTTCAGCGATCAATTTACGAGCCTCGTCGTGGTCGCGGGCGATGATCCAATTGGAAGTCGTGGAAACTGAATCATTCGACTGAAACAACGCAAAGTATAAATTCAGTTTACAATTAATAAATAGGAAATGGGCGTGAGAAAACACAGTGATATGACATGAACCTGCGGCCTGTGTTCCTCTGGTATGCGGTAAGCCGGAATGCGGTGGCCCCACCACACTTGCCGGCTGATGCACCAATCACGCTGTCGACCCAGTGCTAACCATTCACGCCACGTGGCCTCGTGACAGGGTGGTGAGATGCGCAACGAGCCACTCACGTTAGCCTAATAACAAAGTAGTCCTGGTAAATACTCGTAGTCCACAAAGACTAACGGTAAGAGATGCTTGCCTCATAGGCAGCATTGGCCATGACGGTGGTAGCGATGAACCACTGTTCTCGGAGTAGCGGTTCAATGATGTCACCAGAGCGTGAGCAGACAGGCAAACTTATAGGAGAGACAGGAGCGAGGAATTCAGTGGCCTCTCCGATGCCAAAACGTCCACGATAGAGACCCATTGCGGCCAAACGCTGTGCCACTACCGTGCGAGCTTCGAAGCGCGGAAGGCCTGCGAACTCACCGCACACAGCATGGAGGCTGCCATCGTCCGCAAGAATATTCACCATATCCAAGCGTTTTCCACCTTCCGCCATTTCAAAGTCCACACTGCTGTGACCCGGACTCACTTTCACAACACCTGAGAGACATCATCTCACTATTTAACCAACACAAGAGCTTGAGTTACTGTACACCGATCTCTTCATTTTGCTAGACAAATAGCCTATTAAACTAAACGTCATGCATTCAAAGCAATGATTCTATTCTTCTAAAAGGCACGGAAAAAAACAATATAACAAGGTTTCCACCCTATGTAATCTCCTAAAATCGCAGTATAGTAAGATTGGTACAGAGTGGATAAGTAAACGGTCCTATTTTATTTTAAAAAAGATCCGATGGTAAAGTTGAATAGAAGCAAGTGAACAGCCACAAAACTGGCTTACTTTCTGCACTACCATGTCTAAATGGTGTTGATCTTATTTGAAATGATCAAAGGCGGTAAATAACGTAATTAATCATTTAACTTACTCGCACATCTAACACAACGAAACCAGTGGAATTGGAGAAAAAAAACTATTTCGATGTCTCAATGTTGAGATACCACAACTTGAATACCAATATGCGTTAAGTTAGGGGGTTTCAACTAAGGAGTAGCACACAAGCTGGACATAAATGTGTGTGGAGCAAAGAAAAGTGACCTACTAATGCTGGATAAGAGAGGATAAAGTCAAACACCATTAGTGAGATGCTACGGAAAAGTTAAATATCCTCACCCGTGCCCTGATTGGGGTCTACGTGCTTGGCGTCAGCAATGATAGGAATTACCCGATTCTTTATGAAGGGATGTTCCGCAAATTTACCGATGAGGTGGGCATATCTAGTATCATTTGGGTGAACAGCCAAAGCGGTATCACCTAGCATTGTTTCGAGGCGTGTGGTGGCAACTGGAACCCTGGTCAATCTGAATAGTAAAAAGGACAACAGTAACTCCAGTGCCTTTTGTATTGCAAGGAGCTGTGTGGGAAAATTGGAAGACTTTAATACAATTCGTCTGTAAAATTAGCAACTTTCCACACCCGTCAGTTAATTTGTAGTCAAAAACGTCGACGTATCCAAAGGCCTGCTTCTTTGCATATCCAGGAACGGGCAGCACTGTGAACTTTGTAATTTCTTTATGTTCGACCTGAAGAGGACAAATCAGTGAAAACTCCATTAAAAATGCAACGTTGGAAGTTCTGGAAAGGCGTCGTGTAAGTTATCATTGAAAAGGAGCATGTTTGTAATTGATGAAGCTCAGTACTGATACGCATTGGCCTACGTGATAACCAGGGAAGCAGAAGAGGCACCTCGATATCAGAGATGGCTGATTGGAGATGACAGCACCAGGATATAAGACTTTTGGTACGGTAAAGAAGACCAGCTTCACTGAGGCGAAAAAGGGCTTCATTCACAGCCTTATTGTGTTCCTACAAGAAGGGAATATCTTAGTTCGTGTCGAAACTGGTAATAGCTTACAGGACTAAAAGTGAAGTATTCCGCGCTCCAATCCAGTAAGAGACCCAGTCGGTTCAATTGATTCAATATTGAGCTTTTCTTGCTAAAATTTGAGGAAATTCCTGGTGCACATGTGGATAGACTGAATGGGGTGACCAATGTAGAAAATGCCATCTCCGTATTAAATGATTATGGGCGTAAAAGTTTTCCTTAAAATAGCAAATGTCTTGGACAAGGTTACATTATTAAGATGGTAGAAACATAAGCTGATGGTAATTAATGAAGTGACATGAAAACAACAAGCGTAGTTGTCATTTAGCTGACAGAAGTCTCGCTTCTGAAAGGCATCCAGAAATTAGGAACAAAAGTGTATACAACACATCATTGTTAATTCTTATGGGACGCCGTCATCTTACGTTACGAAAGTTCCCAAAGTCTGACAACCTCACTATTAACTACATCAGAGGAGGAAAAAGCATCAGTTAGAAAAGATGAATCTAAAACTGCTCTTAAGGGGAAGATTAAGAAAAGTCCTTGGACGAAGAGAAGAGTAGGTGGGTTGAGCTTACGACTCTTTCCAGCGCCAAATCTCCTTGATAAAGGCCTCTCGACCGAGACTACGACGCAAATTGGAGGAACCCGACGCTTTCATGTGCCTCTCAAGGTAGCGTTCGACCGTCATCTCGGTCGCTAGACCCGCATGGTCTAATCCCGGTATCCAAGCTACGTCTCTTCCCTGCATAAATTGCCTTAAGGAGAAAATGTCATTCAGAGAAATTAAGCCTGTAAAGATACCATCTACGCATTCGAAAACCATACCTTTATTGAAGACACATTAAACAAAATCGCATTTGCGATCATAAATACAAGCAACTTCTGATAATCCGCTGAACAAGTTACAATTATTCCGACACTCGAAGCAATGTATTAAGGGTAGCTAGCCAGTGGTCAGGGCGCAACCAATTCTACAAGAAGCATAGATTTCAAAGTTGACATGAACATACCATCGACAAATGGCATCTTGAATGGAAACGGTCAGGGCGTGGCCAAGATGAAGGTCTCCAGTGATATTAGGAGGGGGTAGGATCATGCTAAACTTCTTCCGCTAAAAGGAACATACAGCCGAGTTAAACCTATTCGACTGCAAGCGTACATACGTTGATGTTTGAAGACTTTCTTGATTCCATCGCCGCTCTCCACAGTGGTGCACACACTTTTGGGTCTTCAACAACGCTAGGCTGGTAGGTTTTCTGAGTTTCTGCAAATTACATGGTTCTGTAGTAAGGCCAAATGCATCGTTCGAAGAAGGCTCAACTCAAAATTAAATCTCACCGAATAAGTTTAGAGCTGAGTAGTGTGTGGCGGCGATTGATGTGGAAGAGGGTGGGCGATGCTGCGAGACAACTGAACACTGACAAGTCACCCTGCGCGATAGCAGCATTAGGCTCGGGATCTGTGGCATAAAAAACCCCTAACTCATTTTTCGAATTTAGTATCACTAAGCAAAAGTAGCCACATCCTACTTGTACTTTTGTCGGGCGGACGCGGCAACGCTCCGCCTTAAAAACGCTACTTGAGTTATAAATCCCTGTGCCCGGGTGCACAAGACCTTCAACCATTATTTTTATCCAATACGATCCTTACCCACTTCGTTAACACAAGGTTCGAGTACAGCAATGGGAAGCATTAACAAAGCCCATCCACTAGCTTCCTGTGTACAAAATTTGAGAAATTGGAAATTATAAAAATTTCTTTAAAGCGGGCTACATATGGACATCAGTTGACACAAAACACATAGATTAAAAGGGATTAAACACTTCTGCATAAAATAGAGAATTTATCCACATCCCAAAAAGATAAATCCAAAATCTAGATACTCCATGGCTTCCTCAACTTGTAGAGAATTGGACGCTAAGATGAGACATTCTCTTCTCCTCCCACCTCCGACACGACTTTTACCCGCTTAAATTTGCTTCAAAATGCACACATGCGTCTATGATATAAAAAAGCCATTACGAGAGGCAGCAACGGACAACACTGAAGACTGTACAAAAGTTTTATATTTGAAAAGAAACTGGCAAGGTTACTGAGACTTGATTTTCTGACTAGCGTCACGAGCGGCTGAGACCAGTACATTGATGAAGTACTTGTTTTTGAAGGGTTCCAGAGAAAATGACGACCCAACTTGTTCTACAACTTGCTTCGGTAAGTGTGGCTTTCCGATGGGCGGCCAGGGGTTTCCATGAAGCTCAAGTACTCCGAACCCCTGCGCAATAAAAGCGTGTGGGTTCGGGTATGGTGGGCGCTGTAGACGAAATATGCGTGTATATGATCGGTTGTAAAATCGGTAACGCGGAACGAGCACCTGGTAACAAAAAAGAGACAACTGGATTGGAAGCAATCGGGAAATACTGATACTAAACCTCGGGGAGTTGGTGAAATTAACCCACCTTGAGTAGTTTGGTTACAAGTTCCGGTTTCTGAAGCCAGAATGCAGACAACTCTAGAAGAGCAGAAAGCTCAGGATAAGTGTTCCAGGGTGAGTGAAACAGATCCTCCAGAGACGAAAATTGGGACAAATCAGGGGTAGCAAGTTCGGTACGCACGGCCTCCTGAATAAGACGTTCAGTGTATTGCCGTGTCTCCAGAGCGACGGGCCAGGGAAGCTCGATGCGCTCCTCGTCAACGAGGGCACTGACACAGCGACGGAGCCAAGAGATGCGTCCTGTAGGCCCGCCGCCCACGCCTTCACCACGACGCAACTTCTGCGGCAGACGAGGAACGTGCATCAGCAGCTGGTTGGCTGCGAGGCCCACCGACTGCAAGTGAGGCGGGAAGCGATCGCCATGATGGAGAGATGAAAGGCAACGCATGTCTCGGCTAGCCACAACGGGAAACCAGGCAAAACGACAGCTGGCGAAAGAGAGAATCTGAAGGGCGATCATAGCCGCCGTTACTGCTAATGACGGACTTAGACTATCAGCGAATAGACAAACGCACACAGACCCCACTCAGTTAAAACTAGGTGCCATGAGCAGACAAGAATCCACCTCGGTCACCATATTGGCACAATAACAATCGAGACTAAGGAAAGTGTGGAAAAGATCGTTATATTTATTGAAAGAATGTGGAATCACAGAAGAGAGAGCTGAGAGTCAGACAATATAAAACCGCCGAGCAGAAATGTGTCTGGAGGGTCATCAATTTCAAGTCCAATCCGCCTAACAAAGGTCACATGATCCTGATCGCAGAATGGCAACAATTGAGTTCCAACATTAGCCGACAAACACTTCCATAAAGAACCCTTGAAGTTGTATTTTTGTATTTCTAAAAACGCCATATTTTGCAATTAACAATATTTCCAGTTCAGGCAGTATGGCATCAAAGTATTAAGCACAGAATAATGGAGTACACATCACTTGTCATTCAGAACAGAAAGTGAACACGCACTTCAACCTGCAAAAATACAATAGCGCCTTGTGCGAAAATTTAGTGATGTTAGAGTGCGCCTTTAGAGGGAGCCTTCACCTGAAATGTTTCCTCTCATAAGCACTCTCACTATTTCCGTCGTGCGTACTGACTACAACAGACTCTCTATTGCAGTTTAATGACACGACGAGACTAGTCGACCTATACCAAGGCTGGAGTTAAAAACAACTCATAGATAATAATAAAAACAGTGTAAAACAGGTAGTGCTCAGCAAGAAACTAATCAGCAGAATTTGGGAGCCGATGACAAACACTAGAAATATACGTCGTCACAGAAAGTATAGGAAACAATTTGACAAGTAGGTGAACACATGACGGGAAACACGCACTTTTCTCAAATTTCCAACTGAAGCCGTTCAAAGTCGCATTTAGACATCGCAACTTGGTAATTATTTGCCGTTTCTCAGGAACCTCAACGGTTAAAAAGCAACAACTGGACTTTCACTATTTGGTTTCTTCAAAAGCAGCTCATCCAATCAGACTTTCACTGACATGTTTATCGCACTTCTCTATCAGACTTCGATAAAACGATGAAACCGTTTGAAATTAGTGCCAAACCACAGTGACATTATAGAAGCCGGAAATTATATGGGATATCCCAAACCGCATCAAACATTATGGCCAAATGAATAGAGACCTCCACTTCGATGGATATGAGGCACTTTCGGGGTAGAGCTTAACAACAAAGACGCAGTGTAGAAATGCGCCCAGGGGAAAATTGTAACTTAGGCTCTTTTAAGGACACTTAATCCAAGCCCTTTATGACGATGTTTTAAGACACAGTGCCTTGGATAGGCAGAAATAGTAAAAACAAAATAATGGGAATCCCATTCCATACGAATCTTCCTCAAACATGCTTTAGCAGTCAGCAACAGACAAGACAAAAGACAAATTTGCGTCCCCAAACGCAATGATAGCATCCAAACACGAACTAACCGCGCATAGAGAAGTTTGTGCAATAGGAACCACTTTAGAGTGAGATATTTTGCGTTGGGAAGATAATCGCACTCGCGAATGAGTGGGTGTCAACTTATTGCCAAAATTATATTGATGATCCTCACATATGGTCGCCAAAATTTAATCTCAGATTTGATACACCAGTAATCAGCCTCACGTAAGGAAGAATTCAAGGAGGAGTTCAAGAGGCGGTGAGTGGTAAAGGGGAAAATTCAAGGGTAGATCGAGCTTAGAGGCCACCTTCATCGTGCTCCCTGACCACGGCAGAGCATGATTTAAAGTTGACGGAGCTTAGGAATCAAAACTTCACCGTTTTATTCTTAAACTGATAAGGGAAAATTATACACAAAGTAGCTCCAACCTCAGGTAGTAATTAGTTGAGCTATAGGGCCACATTCACCAATGGATCAACAAAGGAAGCATTCAAGAAAAAAACAGCTGGAGCTTTGAAAATGGACGTTGACCTTGCACTCGAATACATAAACATCCCCAATTTCCGTCACGTGGAATGAACATGACGACGCACTTCCATCGCAGTTTAATGCAATTCCAGATATAGAAAATCGCCGTTGGCACGACACCATGAGGCACATGACTCCCGATGTCGCACGCAAGACTTCCTAAATCTCCTAAGATATGGACATATGAGCTAGTTTTTTAGAAGTCAAAACTTAATGTAGGAAATCAATCGGACATGCGGATTAACGCATGTGTCAAAATTCCCCAATGCATTTTGCTGATTCCCACTGGTGCAGTCTGAAATGCAAAGTAGTGAGAACCAGCAATCGACCTTACGACACAGGGATGCAGGCCTACATGCTGAAACAGTAACTTGGATGAGCATGATGATTTCAGAGGAATAGTGTAAATATGAATTTAATCCATTGTACAAACTTCACCAACTCGGCGTAAGGATTAATTTTAATAATACTCCAGACTTTGATGTGCGGTTATGGGAATGAAATTATAAACAGTATAAGATATATGGAGCGCATGTGTGCGGCACTCTAACAGGCAGAGGCTCACTGTCGTCCACCACTTACCGATCTATATTGCTGATTTCCAAATCTAGCAGCTGAAGGAAGCAGCTAGACACCCGAAACCAGCAAGCCCAAGCCATACTCTGGCAATATGAATCGCAATGAATTCGTGGGAGGTACCAACTGACTCACCTTCAGACTCCAAATATTGTCGACTCGTAACGGGATATTCTTCGGCGACATAGATACGATCCCAAGAAATAGTGCAAAGATCAGCAAACACCTTCACAAAGCTTCGACTGGTTTCGATTTTCATAACTATTGTTAGCGTTGCGATAGGAGAAAGCGAAAGATTTGGGAACAAAAAGAGTTCAAGAACTAGATCTTTCTTCACATCACTGAGTGGGACGATATGGAGACGCAGACTACTACCAGGAGAATAATAATCCGTAAAATCAGGTATCACCTGTGAAATTAGGATTTGAACGAAATTACTATGAAACGCATTCGAGAATAAAAAAGTTGAGCAAATTGTATGCGTTTATGTGGGCCATGAAACAGTATTTGAAACACTAACAAATAGGATCTAGTGACTGTGAATGTCAAATGACCTACTTTTCTTTGAGGGCTCTACCAGTATAAGGTTCGGTTACAAGTCCCATTGTTATAAAGTAGCTTACGAAGAATGCCGGGAGGTGGCAAGAAAGTATGACCGTAACCGCAAAATTCATCGTCAGGAGCGAAATGAAAATGACAAACCTTAAGAGTGAAATCCTTTCCAGTTCCACTCGGTTCATTGAAAAGCACTCGGCATGTGGGCAGGACCTATGAAAGATAGGTTCTTATTGGCAGGTAACATACAACCCACCTGCTGATCAACCAAACGACTCCACGGACTAAAAGTATTGGAGTTTTCGTCGAATAATCCCAACCCCAAGGAGAAGTTACTATATAAAAGACCATTCCATGGGCTCAATGGACGGTAGAAATGCCGACTCGAAGAGCCAGCGGCTCGAATTCGCGATAGTAGTGGCATAATAGGGCTCCAGAAGTTGTAATCGAGTTGGTATATGCTACTGATTTCGTAAACAGGGTCTCCATTGTCTGAAAAAGGAGCTAACTCTCTCCTCTTCTCAAAAGACCAAGCCGGAGCAAATAGGGCCACGGATAAAGGGCGGTCAGATCGCAGCTCCTGTAAGCATTGGAAGTGCTTCAGTGAGCTGGTCCAATGTAGACTTTTGCAATAGCAAGGATTAAAGGACTTGCAGATGCTTTGATGATGAGTTCCAAAGCATTTTTCGTGCCAAATCCACCACCTCCAGGACATCCTCGACCGAAACAATCAACTCCGACGAAAATCCGCATGGATTCATCGGCGCTCAGCGCCCTAGGTTGGAAGAAAAAAGTGCATCATACACTCCAGCCGTTTGGTTCTCAACTAAAAACATTGCGCCCAGAGATTCACAAAAAAATTAAAATCCCAAAACCGGTTCGACAAGGTTCTATCTAAGAAAAAAAATGGAGAACTTGATCAGCCAGCCACACTCGAGCAAGCATACAGATTCTGGGTGGATGCAAGGAGCTCTGGTGTCCATACGTAGTTAAGGAAAATGCCGTCAAAGCAGGAGCGAAAGAAATGGATATTTTCGGAGCTCAATGCATTTTGCCAATCAAGCATTCCGTTTTTTGTGACAGCGTCGTACCTACGAAAATAACGCCTTGAAAACAGCATTACCATATAACCTCTGACCCCAAGTTTTTTAGACATCGTAAAAAGTGAAGAACCCTCTGGAAAATCCTCCTCTCTGCTGTCTACGTAAATCTTTGAGAAAGAATAAAAAACCCACATCAAAAAAACGATTCTCAAAATTAATCAGCCAACCTTCGAAACCGCAGTGCTGACGCACGGCTTCCAATTTTTGAGCGAATTGGGATGGATGACTGATACAGCACTCCTTGGCATTGATGTCAAAAATCGCGTTAAAAGCCGGACATGGATTCCTTCTGTCAAGCTCTATTATCACAGTACCATAGACACGAACGCCATTCCTAAAAGTATTCCAAATAACTCAACTGCCGCAACGAAAATAATGCAAGAAGTAAAACCTGCTCACCGATGAGCAACACCTATCCATGAGATTGGTGGTATCGTGACAAAATGATGACTAAAGTATACGAATATATCGACCAAATTCCAGTGAATGAAGCGATAGGTTGGAAAGGCATGTATTTTTCCTATGGAAACGTCATAATCGTGATACCCACCGGCCATATCGTGACAAAATATCACTAAGGGTGTTCTGGCCGGCCGCTTGAACGTGCCAAGTTCTGCAAATATAGGCTTCATTTAAGTCTAGCCAGTACCATTCACGACTCCATCATTGCTTAGGAGGCGAGGCGGTTGGTCGCGCGCTTGCATACTCGGTTTCCATTTCAACAGATCATCAAACGAAGAAATAAAGGTATGTACCATCCTCCCAAAGGGTTATGAAAAGCCCGCTTACAGGCTTAGACCAACCAATGTGTAAAAAGCTTCGGCCCAGAAGTTGGCGTGGAGGCCACTCATGTACACAAACGGTAAAGTTCAGAAGCCAAACGATGAGTGGCCAATATTAATGAAGATAATGTTAGTTAACTAAAGCATCACAGACTTAAGCTGAAATTAAGGCTTAAAAGCAGATGTTCCATCCAGAACCTTGATTTATCACTCGCTAATAAGACCTTGTTGAACAAGAACCTCAATACGCAAATATTGGCGACTTGCCAAGGTATTACCTTGCCAGATTTAAAGACAAATAGGCCTCTAAAACGTCGAAGAAATAATAGACTACCAACGATTTTACATATGAACCTCCGAGACCTCAGCAATCGCTTTGTCTAACCATTTTTACATGCTTTAACTTAAGACAAAATACGTAGGAGTAATGTTCTTACCATCATTAAGCAAGAAGTACATGTGCTGTAACCGTCGAAGACGCACTGCCATTGCCAGATGTGAGTTCAATTTAAATATTTTACTCTTAATCCGTACAACTTTTCTGAGGTTTGTTTTAAGTTGTGAATTGCGAGGTCGCATTTAGTGATCAGTATTTGTATTGGGTATTGGGGATCTTGTTCTGCGCAGGATACTGTAGGTGTGGGTGAGTGTGGTCTTTATGACATGTAATCTGGAGATCTCCATCCTACGCGGATGAGATCTCAGGCTATCATACTTCCGCAATTTTGGGGTCTCTTTTAGGGTTGGCTTGTTGCTGTGCTAACTGTTTTGTTTGATTTATCCTCACTCATACGGGGTAGCTTTATCTCTGACCTGGTGCAAATAAGACATTATCTCAGCATTGTCTTGCTTGAAATTTGAGTTCAAAATATCGTTCAAATGCTTGTTTTTGTGAAAATTCGTTGCTATGTCATTTAACAAAAGCATCTCTTTTTCGAGTTCGCATTAATGTAATGGACATTGGGAACTTAGTCTGTTGAGCGATCTCAGAGTTGGTGTTGTTGTGACCTGGCAATTTCAAAAAGTTCTCATGGAATGCATTTACTTTCCGCTTTGCTGTTGGGATCGATTTCGTATTGTGGAAATAGCCTCCCAATTTACTCCACCTCTGTTACATTCAAGTATTTCTTTCGATTCACTCTCTGATGTTCTTTCCGCTGTTTATCAGTTTGGTTCCATTAAATGCTTTTTTTACGCTTTTTTAGTTCGGAATGCGTCGAACTAGACGTACTGCCAAGGGCAACCTGGATGGCGTAAGCACAGGTTGGGAAGATCAGGTAGGCAGAGGTAATTCTTAACCGGTACAGAGGGATTATGTGAATGCTAAGATTCGTAAACTAGAAACACAATTCGCCGAGGAGAATAAGAAGACTTCGATCTTCTCGGGGGTTCGTGTGTATGTAAATGGATACACGGGTAATATTTTGTTGCTTATCTCTTACGTTATTTAGAGCCACCGGCTTTGGAAATCAGGCGATTAGTTCAAGAAAATGGGGGAACATTTGTACAATACTATTCCCAGTCTGCCGGTGATTTTATGGTCGCTGCGAATCTGCCTCTGAGCAAGATCAGGAAGATTGGTAGTCGAAAGGTGGTCAAAGCGTCTTGGATTACTGAAAGGTTCGGCACCTGAATTAAGTTGTTTGATGGATTCTTTTGGTAGTGTTTGGGTAGTTCATATTAATTGATACACATTCGCCCTGATTTCGTCTAACGATGTGCTCCAGTTACTGGGGCCATTTAATTGCCGTGTTCAAATTCTAGCATTGCTGCTGGTCGACTGTTGTCATGGAAAAAGTTTGCGCTCTGCCCCTCTGAAGTGGAATCGAGAGGGCAAAGTACCCTTCCCGGAGTCAAAGAGACACCGTCGCATTCATGTAAATTCGCTTTTCCGCTTTTAAGGATGGAACTATGTAACTTATTACCTGTGCGTCTGGTGTTTGTTACTCGAGTCTCTTTTTGCGATTTAACGAATTTCTTTGTCCCTTTCGAAGTGGCGGAAACAATTGCTGAACAGCCGGTTTCATTGGATGTGTAAGCCATAACCTCACACTACTTTTATTTATGGGTCAGTCCAGCTAACTCCTTTGTATTCCTCCAGATCGTTGGAAATACTTGGTGAGGTTTCCGGGATCAGTAAAAATGCCGAACATGCCAGTTGCGATATCCCCGCGGCCCAAAATGATTCCCCTGCTATCCTATCTGCCAATTCTGATGACTCGAGTTCGGTAACGGAGTTTTTTTATTACCATAGATCCTTGTGCCGGGTGTAAGTTTTTGTGGTTGCGGTGCATTTTGATACTAGCTTATTCTTCCCTTCAACGGATCAGTTAGTCCTGGTGCTGGGATGTTATTTAGTTCTCGTCACTTTGTTATACAGGATGCGCTAGACCACCAGTTTGAATCTAAGGCTATCTCCGACTTCTCTACGAGTGTTGAGGTCAGTACTTTTCTTCATTTTTAGACTTTCTCCTTGTTCTTTTTTATCTATGCATGGCGAGCGATGTCCCTTAGCATTTGTCAGTAATCTTGCCCACAACGCGAGCCTCGCTTTTTTTCTGTGTCCTAATCCATATCTGTTGCTTGACCTGTATGTACATCGCTCCCATGACAAGCACGCACGTTGGCGAACTAATGAAATGTGGCACCCAAACTCACCACGTCGTCTCAGTCTCTGTTTGGATTAATCCCGCGTATAATGACACCTAATCCAAGAGTGCAAGGCTTAGTCATCCTGGATTTGATTGGTCTATTTTGTTCAAGTTTCATTATCAGGGGTCTATGACCAGACGGTTAAGTCCTCTTCATCAGTTTTTGAGTTACACTCAGATTCTTTTTTGCTTTCACCCCCAAAACACGTTTGTTCATGAATTTCCCTTCCGTCTTATTCGTGCTCGTCCGTCTGCCTTTATGGACCTTTACCGTAAGGTGTTTAGTTGAGTCGACAATTCACATGCATTAGGTATTTGTATTTTAATTTGATGGGCTGTCACTTCTCTTTTTTTTTTATTTTGTCATGCTGCCTATCCATCTCAGACAAGAAAACCGTGGGGTCACTCATGTGGTGTTGGTGGCAAGCGCAGGAAGGAATTGTCAAATTCATCAGTTTTAGGCGCTTTTTGGACTCTTTCTCACGCAGGTGACCGAGATGGGGGAAACTGTGGCGCCAACCACAAGCGACGACTACATCCGGCAGTACTACTCGCGCTCACGTCTCCATCACCTCTCAAAGTGGGCGGCGGATTTGCGTCACCTTGTGCGTTCTCTGCGCCTGCAGGCGCAGGAGGGAAATGGTGAAGACGGTGCAGAGTTGTTGCGTGCGGAAGTACATCGCCTTCAGGGCGCAGACGAGCCGACGGAGTTGGTGTTGCAACCCGTCGGTTCACCTAGTGCGGCTACACATCCTCCATCTCCTCGTTTCCTCATGCACATTGACATGGATTGCTTCTTCGTGTCTGTCTGTCTGAGAAACCGACCTGAACTCGTCGGTAGGTATACTATGCAGAATTTAGATGTTTCAGCTTCCTAGGCATTGTTTCTCGTAGTTTCCTCGTTATCATTACTAGTTCCCATCTTGGGAGAAACCAGCCTTGGATTGTAAGATCGGTTAACTTAGTATTTTGAGTTAATGTGCAGTGATAACTTTACTCTCGATAGTCGCTAGCCTTAACGTAATGTGAAAAATATAGTACTAAAATTTTAAAATAGTGATTTGGCAATTGACACCTACGTTTTGAACCATGCACCGACTCTTGGCTACATGTGTCACTTCATTACTGGTAAACAGTTTTTTAACTAACCTTGGTACTGGTTTTGAGTCTCGAACTTACCGGCGGTGGTGCTGTTACAATTCGCCTTCCATTCGCCAGTCCTGATTGATTGTTTTCAATTATTTTCTCGCTCCAAGTTCTTGTTTAGAGCTATTCATTTTGCGTTCCTCTCATTGAGGATTTTGTCTTGTTTTTTGTACTAGGTCTCCCCGTTGCGGTAACTCACAGTAAAGGCACGAGAGTTGAATCGTAAGTCTGTTTATTTGTTTTGATGCCTTTTATTTAGACTTACTAACAGCTCCTTTTCGGCTCCTTTAGTTCCCTTTCAGAGGTGGCCTCGTGCTCATATGAGGCCAGAAGGGTAATTTTCGAAATTCTTTATATGCCACAATTTCGTTCTTCTGGCAATGCAAACTTAGCATCCTCGACTCGCCACTTGTAGTTCGGTGTCACCAACGGAATGCACCTTGGCGAGGCCCGTAAGCTCTGCCCCGATTTGAGAACCGTTCCCTATGAATTCGACTCTTTCTATCGCGTTGCCGAAGATCTCTATAAGACAGTTTCCAGGTAAGTTGCCTTTCGTCCTTCCTAGTGGTCAGGATTCTTTTGCGAGCAACTGTTTCTTGTGGCAATTGTATTTGTAGAACAGTATTTGTGTGCACGTGAATACATCGGTGCCGATACACAAGTGTAATTGAATTTGTGGCTACTACTTGTATGTCCTCTTTTACATCTGGGTGATTTGAGCAATTTAACCCAAATTGGAAGTAAAACTCAAGGCGTTTTAACTGAATATTCTGCTCGGTGTTATATGATCAATGGCCTATCGTACCATGTTTTTTATGCATGAAAGAAATACTTCCTTGTCAATTGATTTGTTTTTCCGCATTATCAATTTCCTCTCCTTACTGGGACGTTTTTTCATACAAAACACAAGCTCATACGCTTTTTTGTTACCTGTCGGTACATCCAATCTAAGAATCTAATTCCTTTGAAAACTTTTCTGCTAAAATGTCCTTGCAGATTCTGCTTGCAGATCGAGGCAATCAGTTGCGATGAGATGTATGTAGACGTGACAGAATTGCTTGGCGTGAGAAAGGATGGAGTGGAAATACGTATGACCAGTCCACTGATTCTTGGAGCGCTTCTGCGAAGGCACGTGCACGAAACGACGCATTGCACCGCAACCTGCGGATTCGGTACAAACCGCCTACTTGCCCGTCTCGCCACGAAGCGTGCTAAACCCGATGGCCAGGCTCTCCTCCTTGACCCTTCCTGGCAGTGCCGCTACTCATCGGGGTCCTCGTCGTCGTCGCTGGCTCCGAGCATCTGTGAACTCGCCAGTCGGGAAGGGTGTAGTTATCTGGATGAACTACCTCTTTCTCAACTACCTGGTATGCACTCATTTGTTAGTTTAAAAATAATGTTGAGCAGCTCAATGTATCGGTTTTGCGGCTTCCAAGTCTATCCTGACACTTTAAGGCAAGTAGATTTGACGGGGTGGGAGACGACGTCACTAGTGTCGAAGACATGCTCAGTTGTTGTTCTCCAACTTGGTTGTTGGTGGTAATCCCATTTGCTCCGGATGCTCAGAATATGCTCGTTATTTGAACTCCACCGTTAGGCAGAATAAGTTGCAACTCATTCGTTATCCATTCCAGTGATTTCGTCTGTCTTCTTTGTAAATTGCATTGAGGAGATCCCTTGTCTTTAGTGATCCCAGAGACTGAATCGTTTAGTTTACCTATAGATTATCAACTGCTTTCATTAAGGTAGTTTGGCAGTAATCATTAGTAGGGTAGGCGATAGTGAGCAACTCCTTAGAGTTAATTAATGTTTCATATCCATTCTCTGTCGGGTCCTACCTTCACTCCGCCCAGTTTATTAACGCCTCCCAGCATGATTTCTCTAGTATGTACATATAGATTACCGCTGTTGTGTCAATCTTCGAAGTTTACTCTGGAGACACTCCTGTCCCTGTATTAGCGCTAGACGGACATCAAAATCGAAATGATTACCAAAGCTAATGCGAGACCATTCAGGAATGGGTAGCTAATACCTTCATTATATGCACGAGGATCATTGTTCGCTTGGAGGAACTTCACTGTGAACTGAACTGCTCGCAGTGAAATTGAAAGCGAAACAACTTCAAAAGTGTTTCATATTGTTAACGTCTTAAGAGGTTGGGTAATATAATTAATAGGTAATATTGGGAGAGTTCCAACCTCTGGGGTCTGAAATTATCTACTCAGTAAACTATGGTTATAAGCATCATTCCATAAGTCGTGTTTTGTGACTTCATTTTTTTATCTAGGTGTGGGAAGGCAAATGGTTATCCGAATCACAAGGAACTATGGTGTCATTACGTGTGGACAACTTCTGAGGACAGTCAATCAAGCTCAGCTGTCCTCTTTGCTGGGTGCAAAGACAGGTCAAAGAATTTTGCAACTCTGTCGAGGAAATGTACGCGCTATTTGTGAAAGTGCTGTGTTCTAGGCTCGCGGGCCAACGGGAGCTACTATGAAAGCCCTTAGATGTCTTTATAAATTTAAAAGACTTGAAAGGTTGGAATCTGGAAGGGATAATCGCCTTCATCGTTTTCATTCCATTTCATTTTTCCATTCCAACTATAATTGTTGACATAGGAAGCCGGTATCATTTTTAATTCTGTTATTTTTTGCTTGAGTTGGGAGTTAGAATATGCTTGATTTTTTAAAACTTGACATTGACTGTTTTATTTTGTTCTTTTTTTAATTGTCCAGGATTCATCGGACTTAACCCTGGACAGATACGCCAAATCAATTTCGGCGGAGATAAACTACGGTGTTCGTCTATCGTCGGTAATGTTTTTTATCGGCTACTTTTGCCAAGGTTTCACTTGCACTTCAGGTAAACATGACTTCAACTTCTTAGTGGTCGGAAGTGGAGAAATTTGTGAGTGACTTGGCAAAGGAGCTCTCCTCTCGATTGGGCAACGCGGCAGCAGAGTCGAGAAGCGGTTTCGGCATGGTGGGGAAGAGTCTTACCGTGCATCTTCTTACTCGTAAAGCCGACCAACCTGTGGAGTCAGCTAAGTTCCTGGGTGGGTATTTTCTCCTCCTTCTATTTTTGAAAGCTGGCATCGTTTTATTGTTTGGCTTTTAGGATAACCAATAAGGCGATCTCCACATGTAACTGTGTTCACAACCAGGTCCACTAAATCGTTTCGCCGCTTCAGTTTATTTCCTACTTGACGTTTCAATGATAGTAGGGCCTTCTGATCATCCCATTCAAGTATTGGACCGTCAAGTTTTATCTAAATATAACCCACTACATTGTTCGAGTTGAAGCAGTTAATAACTATTTACATTACCAAAACTTTAGCTGTTATTTGTTTCCTTGTAGGTCACGGTATATGTGATAGTTTTTCGAGAGTAGTTCCGCTTTCTAAACCCACTGCGGCTTCCACGGCTATCGCGAGCGCCTGTCTATCGGTTCTTCGTCGCCTTGACCCCAACCCATGCGATATTCGTGGGGTATGAGCAATTTTAATGTTATCGTTATCATTGTTTCGACAGTCGCGCGTACATTTTACATTTTGGTCGGACCGACCCTATAGTGTGTTCATTGCTATCTTATATCTGGCTTCCCTGTCCTCAATTGTTTATTTTTCTGCTTCCCATCGGACATCAGTTTTGTTTATACTACTTAGTCATCAGGTCTCCAGCGGTTATGGGTCATGGTTGATCTGTTTTCTTATTCCTTAAGCTTAAACAGATTGTTTTCCAATTTTTGGAAGGAATTTTGTTTGCCCTGTTTCAACTGCGTTTGCAGTAGCCGAAACGAAGGGTTGCTTTCGCGATATGGCATTTGAAGTTCGGGCTCGAATTTGGAACTCATTCCCCAAATTTGGATGCATTCTATCTACTTGTTCCGTTGGAACATTAAGTACCTCAGGCTCTCTCCGACAATTGATTTGCGTTTTAATAAAGACAATTCACCATGCCTTTGGCTAATCAAGAATCAGGTTAGCGTCTAAGGTAATACTGTGTTAGTTTTATGGCATTTTAGCTGGGTCTTCAAATGCAGCGTCTCTCACCCTCCTCGCCATTGAAAAACCAGTCATGTTTGGAGGGAAACACATCAAGACGTGATCCGCCCATGGAAGCAACATCATCGATTACACGATTTCTAAAGCCTCAGAATTCTGAATGCATGTAGGTATTCAACTTTGATTCAACTTGGAACTACTATTGTGAGTGAAAACTGCTTCTGTTCTCTCATCATAGTAGCCATGATGACAGTTCATCCACCCTCAGTGAAGACGTCAAAGACTCGGATTCCCTGTCTGATTTTGGTGATGCCATGTCCACTCCCTCTGTTGACTTTGACCAAATGTCTCAATCGGTAAGCCATACAGTTATATTCAGGTCTGATACTTTGCAACGCTGTCTACATCCAGGTAGCGTCAATATGATTTGGCTAAGGTTTGTTGAGCGCCGCTTTAATTTTATTAGCCTAGTTGAAATACTAAGTCTACTTTTATTTTGATAGTAGAGTGAATGTGTATCCATACGGCACACTTGTCATTACATCACTGCCAATAAAGCCATAATGAGAATAAGAATCTTAAGGGAAGAACTAAGTTAGGCCTACTGCATCATTCACCATCCACCCCTTGGTGGATGAGTAAGTTGGAGAAGACTGCCACTGTTTTATTCATGCTACTGTTAATGGTTTTTTTGCGAAATGGATTTATGATTGTGGATAGTTGAATAAGGAAATTGGTTTACCGCGTTCAACTTTTGCCAGAGACCTTTACCCCAACCTTCGTTGTTCTCTACAAATAATAAGAGCATCCTAATCTAAATGGTAATATAGTATTATTTCTAAAGAAGGCTCAAAATAACGCAATTTTTCTTAGTTTTGAGTGACGCATTGAATGTCACATAACTGGGTACAATGAGTTGTTATTTTTTTTGCACACATAGGAGTTGAGCAGCCCTTCTCACCCAACTGATCAACTAGAAAGTCAAGAAAAGCCTCCTGCGGAGCATCACCGAGAGGGTGATAATGTAGGTCATGTGACTCATTTATATGCCTAAGTTGTATCGATCAACATAATTGGCGGTTGAACGTGTCACAGCTGTTGTCCAGCGGACTCCTTCCGCATCGAACAGACAGACCGCTCGAGGAGGTCAATGTGTTTGCCAAAAGATCAGTGGACGAACTGAAAGACATTTTTGTGACGTGGATCAATACGGAATCGGGTGGGTGCTCTGTTCCGTTTTATTCAAGATATATCTTTGTAATTCAGTAGCAAGTGCCCAAGAGGGTGTTCTTTGCTACTCAAAACCTTCTCAATGTATAGATTTTTAGTGATTTTTACTTACTTAAGGCTTCTTTTCAAACGCAATCCGTTTGGCTTTTGAAGTATCACTGTATTCGTATGCATTCCTCCTAAATCTAGAATGCTTCCTCCTTTCATGGTCCTTTTCACCATGGCTACCATTGCCTAGAATCCTTAAGCTAACTTTCAAAGGGATTTATTTGAAACTCGCTTATAACAGGGCGGTGTGTCCTGGATGATTTTAATGCAAGTTATTACGCTTTCGTCTTGTTAATGTAATTTTATGGACTTAATAGTTTCAACTGGCAGCATCATTTGTCATGAAATCTGCTCTTAGCATTATTTTGATGCGTTTTCTATCAGTTTCGTAGTAGCAGGTATTAGTTAAATGTAGAAACAGTTTTTGCGTTTGAATACGAACCGAACAGATCTCTTGGTGGGATAGAGGCAGTCACCTGTTAATAATAATCACCACCATCATCATCACCAATTGAGTCACGGTATCTGGTTTGACTAGTCTTTACTTTCACCTCGAAGATCCGCTGGAGGAGGACCTGTGCATGTTGGCGGACTACCTCATCTCTATCCTTCCGACAGACCTTGCCCGGGTGCGCACTCTGCTGCTCATTCTGAGGCGCTTTATTGAGGGTGAGGGAATGGTGGTAGGACTCGAAAACAGGACTAGTAGAAATGCATGGCGTCTTGCCTTCCGTCGTCTCCGCCTCACCATCAATTCTGCCTGCCGTCGTCACTATGATGCTGATGTTCTTGAAATCGACCTCAATTAGTCCACACCTTTTTATTTTCCCCCCATTTTCACAGTCATTCGTGTGACTGTTTTCTCATATGCCTGTTGCACGACCGTGTTTGTCAAAAATTTCGTATCAATATTTTCACCCATTTAATGGCGTGAGGTTTAACGCTCGTAGGGTAATTATCAGTAGATTAGAAGGTGAGAATGTCAAAAGGGCTTTGAATGAGTTTTACGTATCACTAATTTGTGAATTTGGAATTTCGTGTTTCGATGGGACTAGTTTTTCTGCATGGCTGCTTTTCAGCTGCATGGTGGGATCTTCATTGCACATGCACATGCATTGGACTTTTGGGTGAGTGAGGTTCGCTTAGTTGAGCGCATACCCATTGCATTTCTACCGTACGCAATTCTTATAACGCGCTAGTTACGGGGTTTTGGGGGCAAGGACAACTGGTGAGGTCCAGGTGGTGTCGTGCTTGGAGTCGTTTTTTGTAAATCATGTTTTTAGTTATTAGATTAAGGGTGACAATTAACTGGTCGGTCTAGTGACTTGCGACAGACTAATTATGATAACTACCGGGAGTGGTGTTGTCATCTACTGGCTGCTGGAGTGCCTTATGTGGCTCCATAGATTGAGCTTCACTACCCTGTCAGCATTACAGGGGTAATTTTTGAATACTTGTCTCAGTGTATCTCTAAGGTATCCGGTGGGGAATTGTTTTCAGATCTATCTGCGCCTCACGGCAGCGGATGGTCGGGCTTGTTGGCTCCACTTCTCCGTCTTTCTTAATCATCGCCCAGAGGGAGTGGTTGGTTGTTCATGTTGCACTTGAATCAGTTTTTAAGGTTGGAACAGTGGAAGTGCCTCCTCTATATCGCGCATTGATCATTTCTCTTACTTACTGCATACCAACAACTGACCCTTGTTTAGTCCTAAACCGGGGAGTCGTCCGTCATCTTTGCACTTTTCGGACCTGTTTCAGGAAGTTGATCGTATACTTCCAAACTTGACAGTGTAGGCGGAATTTCGACCCCAGGAATTTCATCATTTATGCCACGTAAGCTATTTAAGGAAATGTAAATTTTATGTGTTTACTGTGTACAAGTTGATGTGGTGGACAAGTCGGACTGGCAGATGCTGCACAGCTGCAGTTCTTGAAGAGAGGTTAAAGGTTTTGAAGAAAGATACTGGAAGAAACCAGTAAAATGGGGAAAATTATTCAAATTAACTCGTGGGAGTTCATAGCTCATATTTCTTTTCCATTTTCTCACGTTGCTTTTCAACTAAAATGATAATGGTAGGAGATTAGTTTCATGCTTTAGTCGCTTGGTGATTGTTATTTGGTAAACAAGAATTTCTAGGGGTGTAAACATGAAGACTTACAGTGGAGTGCTAGTCCCTCTCTAGCTTTCTTTTTCAGTTCTATAACAGCAAAACAGAAATGAGGGTTGGATTAAAGGTTCAATCACATGAGTGAAATTGAGAGGAGCAATATAGTGGCATTAAATGACAGCCCTACGAATCTCAGTCCCCTTTGATGTTCTAAGAACAAATTAAAACAAGATAGGTGCTTTAGCATGGGGTTTTGAGGTGAAATTTGGAGCATAACGCAGATCACGCTCCTTTATACAACATTGAAGCTAAGCAATAATATTAGCACGAACGTTATCTCTGGGTGAACAAACTTATAACATGGAAGAGGTGAGACTAAGTTGAATAATCGCATACCTTTATAGCGGTTGACACTATCCATATCATCGTTGATGAAGGGGATGTACTTGTCTCGCAGATTAAAGTAATCCAAGTAGTAATCGAAGAATCCTGCTCTGCTAGACGGCACGTGATAGGCAAGAGTAAGAGACAGTATAACCAGGACCTTCAACATCGTACTGGTACGATGCTCCGCTAGGTGATGTGCGCCTCTGAAGTGTGTACAGTGAAAGGTCCTCTCATCTCACGGCGCTCAGCCAATGGGAGGGCAGCGATGAGCTCTAACACGCGTCGGCACGATCAACTCCGCGAAGTCCACTTTGTGGGGCACAGGTGCAATGCAAAGGATTTGCAAATAGATTGGTCAAACCTTAGTGTCGACGTCTCATCAATTACCGATCAATTTCGACTTTGATCTCCTCTATCCCTTTGTCAGCAAATTTTCTGCTTCGACATTATTTAGCATCAATCAGGCCTAATGCGAATAGCCTAATTTTACCTTTAGAAGTCCTACCCCCGGGATGCAACTGGAGATTCATGCTTTCGATTGCGGTTATATACTCGTCGTGAAAAATTCGTTTTAACTGGCATCAAAAAATATCTTCAATCAGTATACCAATTATGTATTCGTTGGTGCTTTTCAGTCTTCAAAGGACTTTCTGATGGCGTAGATAGAGTCTGTCTGTGCATATAAAGCCGTTAAATTTCCATCTTTAGGCTACAACAAAACGTTAATTTTTTGTGGCTTCGCACATTTGATCCCTCTCACACTTTGATTTGGTTACAATTTTCTCGTTCGTCGAAAACCAAATCTATTTATCGGATGCTTGCGTTTGCAGTCTTCCATCATCTGTCCTGGTCTTGGCATTCCCCTTTGCTGACACGTGGCCGAAAATATCGTAGTTTATTGTTACAACGATGGTGAGACTTACGCTATCACTCTGACGATGTTTGTGAATGCTGAAAACCTTGCTTATCTGTTTTCTACAAATTTCGACCAAGAGTTAATCTCTGAACCTTGCGGAAACATGCTGTCTTCAGTTTTGGCCTCCGGATTGTGAAATTGAGGGTCCGATGGGGTCCAACCTCTTCCCCTTCCCTTTAATTGATAATTGTCCTTCTTAGAATGACTGAACGAAATGCTTAAAATTCTGCAAATATCTTGAGCAAATTTAACCTTAAATATTTGATATTATTGCAGAACAAAAGTGACGACCGGCAACATCTGTTGACGACAGTATTGCGGAATTAAATTATGATGTAGATTTCAATTCCGCAGTTTTATCCGATTTAGGTGGAATGCGATTTTTTTCCTCTTTGGGTTCTCTGGCAGCAGTTGCTGAACATGTACTTCACTTTACTCCAATCTCTGGAGGATTTATAAGCCAATGAATGTCTACCACTCCATCGATGGTAAGCATCAGGCTTTGTCGTCCAACCTGTATTATCCTGTGAACTGTATAAAACTGATAGAATATCGTGAAGAGAGCTGCGCTAACAATGCAAGAAGAACTGCTTTGAATTATTGATAATGATTGCGAACATTCTCATCTGCAGCTTGCGGGCTCTCACTGCTCAGAAGCCATGGTCTCTCATGAACAATACAAGAAGGAGCACCAACATTGTAACTGTTGCTTAAATTTAAGCATAGAACAGTTTTGGTTCATTGAGGTTCATACTTTATGTTAACTCAGCTATCTCCTCACACTTAGTGAACACTACAGATCCTGCGGCTCTCAAGGTCCGCATATACGGACGCACAAATATGTCCACTGAAAACACGTCGATGAAAGTATTGATATTATCAATCCCATCCCTCTGCCTTCAAAGCGCAGAACCGTCATGAATGATTCAGCATGATGAATGTCTTCCAAATGAACACATATGGATGTCGAAGCTCCATCATTCTTCATCTCAACACTTTTCCAATGCGATTATTGTGTCCACCTTGCAAATCGTATGGTTATCAGATCACAGGAAGTACCAGTTCTCCATACAGTTCGACGAAATGTATTTTATCGTAAAGGCAGTTTCACCTTATTGGGCTTTATCCAATTTGGAAGATTGAATTTGGAGGAACTACTGCTAAAACCAACACCTATCAGATCCACACCACTACCATATCCCAAGCAGTTGCAAGCAACCCTAACAAGTTACATTGTAATTTACCACTTGTTCAGATTACTGAGTTTCAAGGGCCGATAGAATCAGCAAAACGCTAGCACAGGTGCCAAGCTTTGCTAAATGCTCCCACTGTAGTGATGTGTTTCGCGGAAGGCTGCCAGATATTTGACAACCATGTAATTTTCGAGGTTCTGTGCTTGACATCACTTTTTCCAGTTCGCATCGTCTTTCATGATATCACCTGCATGAATTCTTACTTGCACGTCACACATGGACTGGGGTATCCCCGATGCTGGTAAAAACTGCTGCAAGGAGGGACTGCTAGGCCTGCGTGCAACTATAGAATGCTCCTTGTTGACGCTTAGAAGTTCCAAGTGATCACTAAATTTTTTTCAGTCCTCTAGATGGTTGTGCTCTTACAAAGTCTTTCCTGGCAAAATCCCACCAATCAGAGTTGCGCTGCAATCTTTGTGTCAGTTAACATGCCTAGGTGTATCTTACGTCGCCTACTTAAATAATCTGTTCTGATATCCTTATCCATCGATTGTCAAAATTGTAGCTACACAAAAAAAGAATATGTGCAGATCTTCTTTGCCACTTAGCTCGAGCAAAGTCAACTATGTGGGACTAAACGTCTTGACTACTACTGCTATTACTACTACTACTACTACCACCACCACCACCACCACCACTACTACTACTACTACTACTAAGTTGAAAATCGCAAATTTATCTTCAGCCGCGATCTTAAGTCTCTGCCAAAGTGCAGTTGACTGCTCTCTTGGTTTTATTCAGGTGTGCGGACTAGGCGTAGGCTTCTTCGCTTTGCGTCATAGGGTGCGGTCAGAGACTACAAAATAGCTCAATGAAATAAAACGGTGTGTGTGTGTGCATACAAGGGCACATCGGAGCTCACTTTCAATGGAATTAAGTGCTCCATAGAGCAAGATCTGGTTCCAATTGAATGAAAAGACTTAGCTACTCAGACTTTTGATATGATAATTACACCAAGCACATGAGCCGTCGATAAAAATGACCCCAGTTCGATGGATAATCTAGTTGTTTTTTCATCCTAAACGCAGTCTCATAGGAGTGAGGAAAATATGAATTTATTAAGGCTTTGTCTTGATGGATGAAGAAAGATAGGTACCTCCACTAAATTAAGTAGAATAGTAATGTCAGCTTTGAAATGAACTTCCCATTATGTCGAGCTCTAAAAGTCGGCACATTTGGACAATTTTATTAACAGAATTGTGCCGTCTATAGCATCTGCCAGATGGAAAATCTCTAGTGGTGCAACATCGCTTGGTAGAACAGCACCGATCACACCAGTCGTACCGAGGGTAATGTTGCCCAGGAATCGTCGTCTCAGCGTATTATCTCCTGGCAGGGTATTTGAATATGGGCCGGCGATCTACACCACTCTCCCAATTTAGCTATTCAAAGCATGAGGATTTTGTTGAACGTCTGTACGAGGAACATCTAACGTTGTTTCCTATTCTCATTTCAAAGTATCTAACGTGATCGCAAACGAAACCCAGACGTGTAAGTGGATAATTCACCGATTCAAGGAAGACGAAAAGACTTGGATATAATTACACTTGATTTATCATCGTTAAGACAGGCAAATACAGTCCACTGAAGGAATGCGAAGGGAGTGGGAAGTAAACTTTAGTGTAGCATGTGAATATGCTCGACATCATCTAAAAGGGCAAAACTTGTACTGTGGCTGCATATATTTACTCGATGTTAATTTAAAAAAACAAACACTTACAAACTTCCTCGGGCGATTTTCCATAGGTATTTCCATCATGATCTGAAAGAATATTTGGCATTCATTACAATCATCCGTAAAAAATCCAACCTGATATCATGCCTTTAATAACTGGGAAGGATGTCAAAATGGTCGGGAACTCGGGTGAATTTGCTCACTTTTTTAATTATTTTGTCAAAGACTCTTAAATGAATAATCGAAGCCAAGAAATTTGACAAAGAAACGAAAAAATGGGCAGAGGACGCACCAAGTTCCTCTGCTTTTTCTAACCACTCCTCTTCGGTGAGTGTAGGATGGGCGGGAGTTGGATAGACCTGTGCTGTGAGGACCAAAGCGAAAATGAAAAGGAAGAGAGCGCTCATTGTCGTCACAAGTATTAGTTTTCAGGTGTGGTTTCAAGTCTTTATATAATTGCGATTCAGCGGGTGTGGTTTGGCTCCGAATTTCACGTTTAACAATCATACTCAAGATGCCATATTCTGCGCGCGGAGACTAAAAGTGCTACGAGATGACGCGGTGATTTGGTTTTTTGCCAGTCAAATCGGGTATGTGCCTTTGTAGCACGGAAAACTGATCATAAGCAATATGTCAGAAAAGTCGCAGCTTTATTGAAGTCAACGCACAGCCAGCAACTGGTGGAAAGAAAGTGGTCACTCTGCAAACAACACAACTTCTCTAAATTCCCAAGCGTTAACGTTCTAAGATTTAAGACCGGATAGATCTCGTGATGCCTCTGAAGAGCATCATTATAGATCATGATGATGGAGGATTCAATTGAAATGTTTTGATTTAAAGAATTGAGTCACAAGTTAGCCCTCCAGTAACTTATCTTTGATGATGAACAAGGGTCAGCACGGTTGGATGGATGTTTACGACAAGGTAAATGCAAACTGCTAACACTGTCAATAGCAAAAGTTATAATTTTGCAAAGCACTTTGCCACTAATTGGAGTTTGTACAGTATACCACACGGCACTGATAGTTCGCATTGGGCGCAGTTTCATGAGTACACAGCAGAAAGCATGTGGCCCCATTAACTAACATACACTCACTTCTCCAGAGAGATGGCATATTGTGAAGTGTAAATTAAGGTATCTGTCCTAAAATTTAATAAGTTCCGTTGTAGCACCGCAGACAAAGCGTACCAACCAGACTCTTGAACTTTTCTGGCGTTTACGCTTGGCAAAACAAGATGAAAAACAAAAGTGTGATCATAAGCTCTGAGCCAACCTGAAAAAAATTATTGCTGCCAAAGAACTAATCCCACGAACTCTAAAGCAAATAAGTACTCAATCAGCAGCAATTGACGTCAGTATTACGATGGCCTGCTACATTGGTAGCGATGACGATGGATGACAAGTACTACCTAGTATCCAACCCATCAAATAGCTCCCTCCCAGACAGCACCCCACCTATCATGCTATTTAGTCAGCTTATCGACAATACTGTAGGCACAATTCTACTACGTGACGGAACGACCACCATCTCATTCTAACCTATAAATTAGTTTGCACAAAGAATGCGACCATTACCCCGTACTATACTTGGAGGAACAAATGTAGGCTTTAAAACGAGGTAATATAATACCATTTAAGGCATTAGACACAAAACATACAGCAAAATGCACAGAAAATGGAACAACGACACTATTTAAGAGGTCCAATAGCGTTCACTTTGTTGTGTACAATTAGGTCAATTTAAGAGTCAAAGCATAATGCGGGGTCATCAAAGGGAATGGGCAAAAACAAAGCCGATGGAGGATATAAAATGCCACCGCTTTCGGACTGAAAATTGGAGGTGACTCCCAGACATAAATGCATATGAAGGCTTGCCCTACCACAAAGGATCTACTCAAATGGGAAAAGTAGATAGCTTAGATATTAGGTTCTGAAACTGTAGTGGTAGTGTCAGATTTGTAAAAACACTCAAGAAGATAAGCAAGATAACGAAGAGAGAGGAACGGATTGGGAGAGGTCTTAGAGTATATGACCTCTGCGACAAAAGAGAGGTCAGCCAGATTAAGACACATTTGAGCCATACGGCCGAGAGCGGTCTTCTGATCGGCCCGTACGAGAGTGTGTTCGAGGCAAACAAATGCCTCATCTCTTCTGCTCTCCACGCGCTCCCGAGTCTCCTCAGTCAGTTCCGGTAGGTCTGCATACACAATGAAGTCAGTCAGAACAACCAGATTAAAAAGCAGAGAAGCTTAATTATGTAAAAAGATACGAGTTGGGTGATACTCAAAATTATTTTTTGTCATGTAGGCCAATTAATGAAATATGTCAGACTCGGAGGGCGCTTCTACATACACAAATATCGTTCTACATCCCCGTTGACCTCGACCTTACAACGCAATAATGGTGACTCATCGCCTAACTGAGGTGGTGAATCACGGGCGCGAAGTTCAACGCGCATACATCGACGTGAACTGCGGTATCCACCTATCAACATGCGACTGACATTCAAACTCACCAGGGTTGAAAAGGATAACCATGCGTAGACAGCCAAGAGCTTCCACACTGAGACAAAGGCGTTTGAATAAGCGGGCAAGATCGAATATGCGACACAGAATGCGGCGCCTAGACAAGCATTGGGCGTTCAGCTCGTTGGAGACGCTAGTAATGCCGATAGGATGGTAACCTTCATCAACAGGGAGAATGTTCATGAGAACACGAGATTCATGCCAGCGACCGGCGTTACGTAAGTCGGATTCAGCCTGTTGGCTAAAGAGAATGTATTCAGGAGCGGAATGGACGGGAAAAAGTGCGTCAGCAACTAGAACCGGAATGTCGGGCGAGGTAGGAGGGACCGCAGTAGATTCCACAGGGGCCACCGAGGTACTACTGAAACTCTTCTGTGAACGTGAGTTCGAAAACCATGGTGAAGTCGGTGAATGTGACTCAGAAAGAGAATTTGCCAGCCGGAAGATGAAATGAACCAATAACAACTGGATGCAGCCTAGAAAGCAATGCGGTCGAAGAAAAGACAGTAAAAAAGCAATACATTACCTGCCCTCAGGAGAGTAAATCGGTCAGATTCTGAGAATTCAGAGAAAAGAGGGATCTGCTGAGACCAAAGGACCAAATTGATAATTGACTCCTCAACGTTGGTTTGTAGAGAACTCCAATCATTTTCCTCCTAAAATGAAGGTAATTTCAAAAAATTAAAAAGTAATCCAAAAAAGTTTTCAAAATAACGACATGAAAATCTATCATTTGTAAATCCCAGAACAATGTGGTACAACCAGTGCGGGACAAATTATTGGTTGCCGAAGTGATTTGATCACACGGGACACAAAGGCTTGTTAAAAACGCTATAAATATCGTGAAAAAAACGAAAGTTAAACATCAAGCTGTCACAAGCGTAATTTAAGTATCAAAAATTTGTGTGTGAAGAGACTTGCTTCAAAGTCCCCAAAATAAGCAATGACCAAACGCAACTAACAGCGAAGATCGGTTTGCCCTCGGGTAAGTCAAGAGGAGGAACGTCGAAAACTAGTGATTCTGCCTTTCCAATCTGTTCGACGGTAGCCGCAGTGACTGAACTCAACCTCGAACCTGACGAATTATTCGTCCCTCCATAAGAGCACACTGCTGAAGTAACTGGTGGCATGAGGTTGAGATAGTCTTGCACGTTGGAGAAAGTGGGGTCTTCATGGGACTTCTCAAATTGAACAGCTTGTTGAACGAACGGAAACCGAATTTAATAACTAATTAAAGACTTCTGAGGCAAAACAACAATGAACATGCTGTTCTGAGAGTTCAGTTGGGGATAAAATTGCTGCCATTAATTGCGCTAAAACATATGTAAAGACGGTAAGGGAACAATCGCGTACCTTCCTTGCACATTCCCACGGCAAGGCACTTTGTTAGCATACAGTAATGACAATGAAGATGGTAGGCATCGTCCGAGGGACTCGGTTTATTAGAGCACTCGCACTGTATACCTAGGAGGGTGGCAACTCCGAAAAAGGCGCTGCAGCTATCACAAGAAACAGCTCCTAAATAGAAGGAAAGAGAGCTAATCACTCCGAATTAGCCTTACCTATCCATACAGATAGAGACCCACTCAAACAGTTTAAATTGAGCAATGAGTATTACTGTCAAAAGAAAAAAAACTGACAC